>QYTT01085577.1:22408-44488 GCA_006980735.1 Dasypogon diadema | reverse complement strand
TTGGACTGATGCGGAAATGAATTGCCATGGACTCCAAATAGTTTCGAATTGGCTTTTAAGAGTCTATTAAACCGAAAGAGGCAGAGAACATCAATTTCTCATAACGTCACACTGTTTAATTTGTATGGGAAGTAACTGAAAAATGGCATTCATACTTGGTGTTGCCGCCGATAAGCATGCAATACATGGATTTGATTCGTTTCGCAACTTTCATACCAAGTCAAGCGATAAACTTGAAAACTTAATTCGCTCATATGTTGGACAGCGCAAAAATAACAACTTCAAACATGCAGTGAGCGAATAAAGCTTCGAACTTCTTCGCTTGACTTGGTATGAGTGTTGCGAATCGAACCAAATTTTAGACAAGGGGTGTGTTTGAACGGAAAATGTTAATTTTTTCACTAGAAAAGGTCGAAATATTTTTACATTATTAGTTTACTAATGCCCGGTTTTTCAGTTAAAGTTTAAGCTTCATTTAACGCTAGCTATAGTTTAAACCGGCGTGTAAAATAAAATGTTGTTTTTCAGTATTGGTTTAAACCCAAGTAACAGTTTAAACAGAGTTTAACTTAACTTTAACGACCGCATATGGTGGTTTAAACTGACATTTTCTATGCAATCAATCGTCGTGCGAGTGATTTCTGGTGATTTTGTGGTGCAAATTGTGTTATATTAAATTAATGAAATGAATTCGGTTTTGGAAGATTTAAGTGATTAGGAATATGTCTCCATTATTATTTATTCACCTTGAGCAAGAGATTCGTTTGAGACCGAATCATTTCAATGCATGGAGTGATATACATTTTTATAGCAGATTCCGTTTGAGTAAACAGACTGCTCAAATGGTTCTAAACCATATAGCGCATAGAATTGAAAATAAAACAAATTGGTGAGTAAAAAATTGGATATTCATTAAGGGAAAATTAGTAGTGCCAAAGTTTGCAAAAGAGCTAGCTCAGCGCATTTCAGCTCAGAAATTTGAGCTAGCTCAGCTCACATTTGTGTTAGTTCAATGCAATGCGCTAGCTCGTATTAGAGCTAACTCAAACTACTAAGCTACAATGAGCTGAACTAGCTGTTAAAAATATTTTCTGTAGGAATAATGCATTGTCAGCCGAATCTATGTTCCTGTTGACTCTTCGATTCTTCGCTAATGGAGGCATGCTGATAGCATCCGGAGATTTCTGCGGTGTACCCAAATCAACAGCCTCGAAAGTTGTAAGAAAAGTGTCAATTGCAATTTGCATGTTACGTGACCGATACGTGAAGTGTCCTGAAACCGAAGAAGAAATCAATGCTGCCGTAATGGGTTTCTATAGCTTGGCCCAGTTTCCACGAGTTATTGCAGCATTGGATTGTACACACATAAAAATCCAATCTCAAGGTCTGTTCATGATAATTATGTATTATTTTGTCGTAAACTGAAGCAACGCAATAATACTACATAGGTGGACAAACAGGGGAAATATTTCCAAATAGAAAAGGGTTTTTTTCTTTGAATGTCCAAGTATTGTGTGACTCCAATTTGAAAATTCTGGACGCCGTTTCACGGTGGGCGGGATCATGTCATGATTCGACAATCTTCTCAAACTCAAAGATATGTGCACGGTTTGAGTCTGGCGAATTTGCTGATAAAGTTATTGTGGCTGATGGCGGTTATCCCAGCAAATCATACATTATGACTCCTTTACGTACATGCAGTACACATTAGATGTGGGAAATGGTGACTTGGCCCCATCGGATGATTGAATAGTTTAGACATATTTTAGACAGTACTGAATGTTAGTCAGGAAGTAAATATTTATAGCTGTACTTGAAGGGATAATAAAATAATAATAAAATTCACAAATTAATATTAAAAATGTTAAAAATTATCTTTTATTTTACAAATGTTCCAAATTATTAGCTTTGTGTAAAGCTGATATTTCTAATTTAATTTCTTTTTTTAGGTCGGACTCCTCTTTCATAATTTTCATTTTCAATTCATGTTGTTCTTTCAACAGCTTCACTTCTAATTCATGTCTTTCCTTTGACTGCTGTTTTTCTGCCTGCACTAGTCTTATTTTCTCCTCTGCAAGCTGCTGCCATTTATCTGAACATAGTTCCCTGCTGTACGGTAATTTACGCTTCCGTGGTTGATATGATAAGTACGCTTTTCCATCCTTCATATTTCTATTTACAATGACATCTTTTGTCGAGCTTTGCGTTGCTTTTGGTGTCTCCTCGATTATTACTGATGATTGCTCTATAATTACAAAGTTCATTTTTATTTTAAGAAAAATAACTAAATTCTCACCATTGTTTTTAGGGTTCACATGAGCTGTCATATCCTTATCGACATTCTTATCGAACGAATCGTCATTTAAAGCAATTTCCGTTTCTTTTATTGCAGCCATTGATATACAGGGCAGTTCCGAATCTGTAAAGCAAAATTTAAAAATTACTAATTTGTTCAAAATCGTATAACGCTTTCAGATTCATACTTATATTTGCAGTATCGGAATCGAATAAAGATGGAAGTCCAGTAACCTGCTCTCTCAACAACTCGTAGACTATGCTATCCAAATCAGTAATCTCTACTGGTTTAGCATTTCCACCGCCGGTAGCATATAGCTGTCTTTTCTCCTCAGCAAATTTCTTTTTTGAAGTTTTTTTAATATTTTCATGTTTATTTTTTATTGTTTGCATTTCTCGGTGTGTAGAAATGCACGCACTATTAAATTCTTTGGCAATGTTTTCCCACGTATGCAATTTTTCTGCCAAGAAAACCACATAACTTTTTTTGCTTTCAATTATATTTTTATATTTTTTAACTAACTCTAACAATTTTGCTACTTCTTCAGAAGTAAAATTTGCACTTCTTTTTACACTCATATCTAAACACTCTTTGAATTATTTCTTTTTAAATCACTTCACTTCACTTGAAAATAAACTGAAAATGTCAGCGGTTGGAAAATTTAAATACAATTTGACATTTGCAGTAGTCCACAAAACAGACAAGGAATGTTGAACGTGAAATAATTTTTCATATTCCCATAAGAATCAATGTAAAATGAAGTGCGAATTGTACTTCTTTTACACATTTAAAGATTTTGCTGTCTAGGCCTGTAACATAAAAAAGAAGGCATTACTGTATTGCATAGTATAGGCCTGTTAAAGAGTTCAGTTTTTGCAGTCTATTACAATTTCTATTTGTGTAGTCAACTATGTAATTAATGACTTTTTCTCGAAATACAACAAAGAGTACTTCTTTTACATAGTTTTCGCTATCATGATTAGAATTGTAGTATTGTTCTACATTATGGATCTGTTCAAAAATGTATTCAGTCGACTGCAATTTCAAATATTAAGTACACGGGTAGAAATTGCAGTCGACTGCAATCTTGAACAAGCCCTATGTCATATGTATATGACATATATAATGGCGACTAATATTTAAAGATTTCATGCATTTTTTTATTTATACATTGAGTTTTCTTTTTAGTATGTATGCCAAAATGACAACATCAAATTCCTGAACACTTACTTTTAAGGAAAATGCCATTTAAAATTCACATGAAGCGTGATTACACATTTATCACGTAGGTGAATTCTGTGTAAATATCTTTCACGTTAAACATTTTTTAAAATTAAATGTATGTTACACCCTAAGTGTCAATGCGGAAAAGTACTTCTTATTTACATAAGTATTTTACTCCTGAATGCCATCTGTTACGTGCATGTAACAAAATTAAAACTGTGTAGAAAATCTTTTTCACTTAGTTCAAAAAATTTTTAAAAATTATCTTCAGGTACTTAAATGTTACTTAATACATGTCGTTGACAACATGTCATGCAATAAAGGGTGTCGGGGAATCGGATAGTTTTATAATAGTAATAAAAGTAATAGGGAGTTTTTGTGCAAATGCACAGGGTTCCCTAGCTCTTCTTTTGACTTTCTGTCGCCATCAGTTCCCTGTGAGTCTCCTAAGCAATTATCACTAACAAAGTTGAAGGGCACGCACTTGACAAAGTACGCCTATACTTTTCGTATAGTCAACTATACACGGTTCTGTCGCGAGCAGTATCCGCCGATACGCTTCACTTTCAAATCTTACCCGGACCAAAGCAAGATATTTTCCCTGAAAGAGCCATTACAGACAACATAGTTTACCGCGAAGCTCTTGCATAACTAACACTACTATTTTTTTAATTTACATGATTCCTTTTTTTATCTGTTCTTTTAGCACGGAAAAGTTAGGCCTATGCTGAAGACACCTCTCGATAATTGAAAAACTGCGCCGCTTACTCTACTATAAGTCGATGAGGAAACAGGAGTCTGTTATTTTTACTGCTTCATTCTCTTCCACTCCCTCGTACCTTCATCTTTATTACTTCCCTCAATATCGTTTCCCTTGTTTGCTGTGCAATTGCACAGGGGATTTTACTAGTTATTAATAAATAACGTCGTTCTACCTTCACAAACGTTGTTCGCCAGAAGCTACCAAATTAAACCCTAACCTAAAAACTAGACGAATAGTACAACTAATTGGCATGTATCAAAAGAAAACTTAATATCTAACCAAAGATATATTCCTTTTGACAGAGAAGCACGTTATGCGTGGTAAAAAGATAAATAGAAACCTAAATGGTTCTCAATTCTGAATCCAACTATAATTTACTATGAAGCAAGCTGAGAAAACTTTAAGTTCGAAGAGCTCAGGTTAGAAGGCTCTATAATCAATCTAGAGGAGTAAGCAACAACACTGAGAGGAGATGAATCCTTGTTAAAGACAAGCGATCTGGAGATCTCTGATCAGAAACTAATAAGTGAAGACTGGTATCAATCGATGGACCTACAGTTTTTAATAATTCTCTTCACAAAAGAAAGAAAACTAAACTTGAAAGTTCCCTTATAAGAACCGGCTGGTGACATGGCTTTCGAAACGGGATTGCTTTTCCAGGGCATAGGGAAGTGCGTTCCAAACCACAAGACCTGGAAATCTCTTATGTCCGGTACACACATGTTAACTTTTATTAGGGTTTTCAATTAAAAAAAAAAAGAAATATGCATCCAACTTGGTACGAAAATAGAAAATCTTTTATTCTTCTTATGTAAAATTCTGAGCAAACACTGTTACGAAGGCGCGGCCGACCCGACCCTATGGTTGTTTATACAGGTGCACGCGGACGAAGTCGCGAAAGCTAGTTTTTTTTTTTATAAATTTTGGTTAATTTGCAAATGCATTAAGACTTATAGCTAAGATGAGGAAAACACAATTTGTAGAGATTAGTTATTTGTTGTTGTTTTTGATAATTACTAGTATAAAATTAGATTCATATCAAATATCTCTATTACCATTTAAGTTTCAGTTTCTTTCACAAACGGATTTGTATATATTTTACAGTGGCTAACGACCATTTTCACGCACCCAGCGTGCCGGAAATAATGCAATATCGCATGAAAGTTCCTTAAGAAGGTAGCGTAAAGGTAAGTAATAAACCAATTAAAATTGTTAAACGGTTCAGGTTACATGTAACATTTATTTGACTTGTGTTCAGACCTCAGACAGACGTTTTATTTCGTTTATCTTAAAGATGGTACACGGATGCGTATGATGTTTAGAATCGCCACAAATAGGGCGCTGTTGTGTGTGAGATATACCATTGCAGTGATATTCCCAGCAATGATCTACCTTGCGAGCAGATACCAGAGAACTCTTGTTACCATCGAAGGGTAAAACGAATCAAAAGAAATCCTTAACAAGAATAACTGCAATTGCCGTCGATGTTTCTGTAACTCTGTTCTATGTTCACACCTATTTCTTGGAGCTATCTGGTACTGCACTTCGTTTTCCAAGCAATCACCTTTTGGTACCATTTCCCTGCCATCCTAATCTTCTCAGTGTCCCCAACAATACCGGACGATGTTCTACGGTGCGACCACTTAAAGGTGGAAAAATTATTTACAAATATTGGTCGCGGTTCACAGGTAATTAAACTACAATCCTATGTAGGAGTGAGACAATTTTCCAGAGATTTGATCTTAACTGTACATGCCTCGGGGATCCTGGGTGGGTGTATCTGGATTGTGGGAATATCATACCAGATCGGGATCGTTATGAGTTGCAGAGAAATTGCAGATAACTCTGTAAAGATATATGGCTGCTCGTTGACCTTTAGTCGGGTTCTCTCCTCAGTTTTAGATGGAATTCCTTCATTTAATTAGGAGTGCGGATGCTTTTTCATATAACTGAGATATATGGAACTGAAATTAGTTTCTTCGTGAAATACTGAACAATATTAAATTCTTTTCTCTGAAGGTTCTATACACACAGTTGCGCGATTACGGGGGTGCGGAGATGACACCCACTATTTTCAAATGTATATTAAAAAATTATATTTTTATTTATTTATTTAATTATTCCATCATGCAGATGTACACATGTAAGATATATTTGCAGAAAGATAAAAGTAGGACGCAAAATACTAAAGAATTTTAGAGAAACGATTATAAAAGAATTAGAAGTTTTGATACTATTTCCTTCGACCATTCTTTTTTCTGGTGGATAAGTAAATTCCGCAAGATACCAGGAGCATAATGTTTGGGATAGGTCCTACATCGACCGTAAATCTCTCAACTCTTTTTGCCTCATCTGTAATTCTCCTTTGTAAAGTAAGTTCTTGCAACTGAATGGCGCCCATTAAGTGAAGTCCATTTTGGTATCAAGACTGGTCTCTTGCAGAAGGAGATTTTTCAAACTACTAGATATCCAAAGAATGTTGCCAGGCTGCTACAGTCACAGGTTCCCACCTAGATTATTCTTAAATTGTAAAATATTTGATTTTAAATTTTGTAGAGGTAGGTCATCAAAGAAATTCTTTTCATATACATCTCAGCCGAACGGGCGGAGCTGCACGTCTGCAGATTTGCTCCTCTATGGCCGCGGGTTTAAATTCGATGAAAAAGTTAAATTCCAAGATTAGGATAGTTCAGACTACAATATGTTTTTACTTTTTAGACCGTTAAAAAATATAATAATTAACACCATCCCAAAATGTCGAATTTATGTGACAAGACTTTTATATATGTGCAGATCGAGTCTCTTTAGCGCAGATTCGTTAGATTTGCGCTTAGAGATTTGTCTTGGGAGAACTCTGTAATTCTTCCACCTTATCGTGAGCGGCTTAGTCTTATTGGCATGACTTCGCTCGAGCAGCGTCACAATATTGCTGACGTTGCTTATATTCACCAGCTCTTGAAAGCTAATATCGACTCCGGAGAGTTCCGGGACGAGGTGTCCTTTAGGGCGCAACTTGAGGCGCGTCCCCATTTTGCATATTAATCCTTCTAGAACTAACTACCGTAACTGCATGTGCATGGCGGTTAACCGCATTGCTTAGCACTTTGATCTGAATATGACTAAGAATGTGCTTAAGAGTCGTCTTCATGTCGTTCTGTGACTTTTGGACTGGGTGTTGCTCCTTGTCAGTTCCTGGTCCTGTTGTCATTTACTTGTCTGTTGTCCTCACTAACTCAAGGAAACTCATATTATACTAAGTCAAGGAAATAACAGACGAACAAACAGATCGGAATCTATTAAACGATTTTTTTCGCTCCCATTAATTTCACACAAGCTCTAACGACGAAAGGTTGCAAAACCCAGCATTTGGAAACTACAGGAAGTCCCGCATCAACAGGTTGACAAGCCCAGCATCCAAACTCTTGATAAGTTTTGAGGAACGCAAGTAGCAATACTCAGTCTTTATCCAGCCGTAGCCAAGCGCGTCACACAAAAGAAAAAAACTTGTCACTCGCTTTGAATTAAAGTATTTTCTTGTAAAGTGCTTCTTTTTTCATTTAATTCCAACCAAGTACCGAGTCCCACATTAATGGCAATATAATTTGTCACCATGTAACATGAATATTTTTATGCGTTATACTCAAAGCTATAATACTTCACATCTAGGGTATAAAAGTATGTCCGTCATATTTGATGCGCCGTTTTGAATTTGCAAAAGCTAATGTCATATTCGTAAACAGCAACCCTCAAAACTATATTTGCTATTTCGTAAATATTCCGTTGATTTCTAGAAAATCGTGTCCGCCATATTAGATCCACCATTTTTAATTTAAAAAATTCGACTCCAGATTTGAAATGTGGCTCGTATACCTATGTAGGCAAATTTGTAATTAGCCATTCCGAAAATCTGGACATCCTCCATTTTGTGAACATTCCACTCACATCTAGAAAACCTTGTCCGCCATATTGGATCCGCCATTTTAAACATAAGAAATCCGACTCTAGATTCGCAATCTGCGTCCTCGAAAACCTATAGGTATATGCGTATTTTCATGACGACCTCAAAAACTTTTGAATTAAATTTACATTTCCGACTTTAGTAAATAAGACTTCCTGTAAGATTGTTCAATATTTTACTGGACCTTGTCCCGAATACCTGAATATCGTTTCAACTTGAGCCATTTTATTTTCTTTAGGTGAGATTTAAAGAAGCCACTAAACTAATTAATAAGAGTCATTAAAGTCTTGGCACATTTTTTAGGTTATGCCTTTCGAGTTGACTAAATTTACTGCGAAAAATGAAAATTTTTCCTTACCTTTGCACAGTAATAATTTTTCTCGAGACGAAGTTGGCTGTCTGCTGTACCTTTAGGTATTGCCAAATTTGACCAGAGTAGTTGTACAAAAATGTTTAAAACATTTATAATTTCCGTAAATTTAAAATGATTCCGTACCACACCGAAAACAGAGTTGATTTTCAGAAGGAGTGCGTGATAATATTGCCATAAATTGCTTACTATCCCAGATATTTGCACCCACTGTAATGTAGTTCCGTATACATAATTTTGTGCGTTTGTTAATTCAATAGAGCAAATTTCAGATACCTCGATCCCAAACGTACCTCAGTCGCCTTGAAAGACATTAGAAGTTCAAAAGTGAAGCTGTACGCACTCAGCGCTGAATTGCAGTTGTAATGAAATTAAATTTCGGTGCAATATCTACGGGGATCTGAAACAACCCATTGAAATAATGGAAATGCAAAAATCTCAACAGAACAAATAAAAGTCACAAAAGGTTTGCTTAGAAGTATGCACAAAAACATTGGCATAAAGAAGATTTTGCGTATTTAAATGAACGAGGAAGGAGGGAAATGACACCCGATCGAAGGCATCTTCTTTTATTGGAATGGTGCATCCCAAGAGTACTTGAGAATTTCTTAAGTCATTTATGGCGTAGTCACGAACGAATAATTTGTTATGTTAATTCAGTTCATTGCCAATGAATTGGAATTTAATGGGAGGCCATAATCAGTACTTCGCGTACAATGGAGACTTTTTTGCAAAGTTTACGCGCTTTGTTTAGATACTGACTGGGGTTCAGAGGTCCTGAAAAATTAGCCAAGCCATTGCCACTTTTAGGAGAGATTACCTACTTATAAATAAAGACCAGTTCCACCCATTTAAATGTGGAGGCTAATCGAATTTAGATAATTTGTTTGAAGATCACAGGCTGAGAATAGGTTATTGTTACAACCTGGCTAACATTTGATTTTATATACGTATATATGTATCTATTTATAAATCAAACACACATATAAAGGATATCGTAGGTATTAGGTTTACACAGAAATGCAGATGGTCTACTGCAAATTTTTTTTGAAAAATTGTTGAATATTCTCTTAAAACATATCCGTTATTATACGTTTTTACACGTATGTAAAAAGTATAATTTCCCTACTATTTTTTAGCAATTGTACTCAAAATGAATCAAGCATCATAAAAATTAATAAAAACAACCATTTTTATTTATTTAATGGATCTCTATATTATAAATTCATAGACATATATATATATATATTCATAGACATATATTGTTCGTCTCTATCTACACCGGACGTGTATTTTATCATTGCAACTGATATTTCTACAAAGCGTCTTGCCTTTGTACTTCATTTATGTGTTAACTGTGTCAGTATAGAAGCACTAAAGAGTGAAATTACATTTTTTTATTTGAAGGATGGCTTTCGTTAATATGAAGTAGGGTTTTTTCAGTGTGTCATCTGGCGGATTGGAATGAAACTTTGTGAACCTCTCTGTGGTTGATAATGAGAGTCACATTCCTTAGATTTCAACTATATTTTATTTCATTAAAACCGGACTATCCATTCCAGAGTAATTAAAAATTTAGTGAAAATGTCACCTCCGGAATGTGAAAAATGAGGGCATTTCCAGTTTGGTATTAGAAGATTGGTCTCGATGATTACTTTTCAAAAATATGTAGTTATAATGGTCTATTTTTATACAGTCACTAATAAATCCGTACTCATAATTTGTGTGAATCTAGTGGTCAAAGTTTTGTGCACCCTTAAAAATATCTTCCTTGTTTACTACGAAATATTGAATATCTCAGGTAAATTTCAACCGATTTCCTAAATTCTTTCTGTCATCAATTGAACGAAGTGATCGCTTTTCGTTAAACCGTGATAGGCACGTTTCTCGGAGAGGCAGAGAATTTCTCAACTGAGCGTAATGTACGTTTATCGTTAGAGCGCAAGAGATATGTAAATCAAAGGGAAAGAGAATCGTCTTTGGAAAGGGAACAACCTACGTCCTGTAAGGAACCTACCTGCCAAATTTCAAGTTTGTAGGCTTTATAGTTCCGGAGATTTCGTGAAGAATGGTTTTCGCTTCTATACATGTTATAAAATGGGAGGAAAATGGGGAAATGGGAGATGGAAAGGCGGGTGATTGTGAAAATGGGAGGATGGAAAGGTTGGAAGGTGGGAGGCGGCGAGGATGAGAAGGTAGGGGATGGGAAAATAAGAAAATGGTAGGATGGGATGATTGAAAGGTGGGAAGAAGATGGCAGGATGGGAAGACGAGGGGACGAGAAGATGGGAGGATGCGAACATGGGGGGGCGGCAACACAGGAAGATAAGAATATGATAAGGTGGGATGTTGGCGTATCCGGTTATTAACCCTAGAAAGGCTCTACTATACAAGTAAAATCACGTTTATCCCGGGCAACGCCGGGTAATATCTAGAATTCACAAAACTCGATTTTTTTATTAGAAAGCTTGAAAAACCAGGAGAAATACTGGGAGGGGTTTTAGTCAGTAGTCGAAATAAAATCCGTGAAGAAATATGTACTTTGATATTAAATTCAATTTAGCTTCATATAAAATTTTTAGATACTGAGATACTTCGGAAACTGCTTTCTACGAAGTTGCGTAATTCCGCTGCAGTGTGTAAGTCTAAGGTATTAAACATTTTATTTTTATAATCTTTAGTATTTAAAATAACTAAGGAATTTCACTTGGTTGCTCTTGTGATGATGGCATGATTTTCCAAAACTTTATTTTCAATATCTTTTAATAATTTCTTGCCTTTTGTTGCTAATAAAACCTTTAAAGAAATCTCAGCGTCTAGCGCTAAATTAACTATATCTCTATGCGCAATAGTCCCATCTAGAGAGTGCCTAATTCTTTTTTCTAACAGGTGTAATTTTTCATATGTAAAGTTCATATCAGATAAATTAATGACTCTGGGAAAGAACTTTGCTGGCTCACCATGCACTGGGTTTGTTGTTACCTTATTATTATTATTAGATAATAGCGATTTTAGTCTTTTCTTTCTCGTTAAGTACAGAATCTTCATTTTTTATGTTTGTTTATATCTATTTATTACTAATGCTCATCTTTGCTTTAAGAAATTTTATAAATACGAATGAAAGTGAATTAAGTGCTAACACACTGTATAAAATCAAAAAGGACTGTACCAGAAAGTTTTGCACAGTTTTAACTTTTGTATATAAATTAAAGTAAGGAACCAAATTAATTATATTTTATTTATATATACATAATACATATTAAGAAATCAAACACAGTCATTTTGGTGTAACTAATAGCTTTAAGCTACATAGCCTGACTTTTCTTTTAATATACCCTATCAAATTTTGTATAGTTTCATTTTCCAGCTTTTTGCTGCCTTTTGTCCACAATGTTGATAACTGCGTTAGAGATTTTGCACTTTTACCTTCTTTTCTTAAAATATTCCCAATATATGCCCAATATCTCTGCACCCGCAGACATTTGGGGACATTTGGGGGATTCTTGTTAACAAATTGCAGTTTATTGGAGTTGTAGCTGATGTCCGCTGAATAGTGGCAAGTGGCTAGATCAGGGCAAAACAATGTCGGTCCTTCGTCGCTTTTAATAAAATGTAACAATCTTTTTTGAAGACATTCTTTGATATATGTGGCTGTGTCCATGTGTTCATAGAAAACCGGATTACTAGTACAACCACACTGGTATATTGCCTGCCAAACAAGAATTTTCGGTCCGAATTTTTCAATGCTGATAGCTTGGCTGCGTCAAGTAGGTTTCCTTTGATAGAGCTTGTTCACACTGGGATGAAAACCCTGCGCTTCAGCGCAGAAATTCGGGTACAGGGCAAGTGCGGTTTGGGGAACTGTGCATCCGAAGCAATCCTTGTGCACGGCGCTTCACCGTATGTTGGATTGGTTAATTTTAGTCACGTGGGTGTTCCGTTTTCATAATAAGTGTTTCACTTCTTAATTTGTTTCATCTGTCAAGAGCAAAAAGAAAATATTTTCCAAATTTTGTTTATTGTGTTTGAAGAAATTGTGTTTACGTTGTGTTCTTGTAGTTTTACCAAAATCTTGGAGTTAATATAAATTAGAAGTGCGTTTTTAATTGAAACAATAATAGTAGCAAAGACAGACATTAATTGTGCTGTGCTTCAAATTCTTTATTTAAAACTATAGACGAAATTTGAGTTGTTAGAAGGGGATTTATAAGAAACCCAAATATACTCTGTTAATTTTAAGGTTTTCTTTGTAATACGCTTGAAAAATGAATTGGGCAATGAGGCAAACAACATCCCAACTTATATGATGTGAAGAACAAATATTACAAGGACAAAATAAGGAAGGACCAATCTCTAGAAAAGATTGCGCAAGAAATGGGGAAGTTCAGGGAAGGGACATCAAAGAACGAAGTTAGTCAGAAGTTACATACTATTCGTTCCCAATATTACAGGGAAAAGAAAAAATTTCTTTTTTCCAAGAAAAGTGGTAGCGGTGCCGAGGAAGTATATGTACCTAAATTGTGGTTCTATGAAAACCTTAGATTCATAGACACTTCTACAGACAATATATGTGGAGAATCTAATATCTCGTTTCTGAAAGTGAGTGCCATTGTGAAGTTATATCTGACAGATTTCAAAATATATTTTTCTTTAAGGTTCATGCTCACCATAGTTAGTTCTGGAGAAGTTAATATTCAAAAGGGGGACACCCCTCAAGTTGCGGCTGTTACTCCTGAACGACACCCTACCACGGAGTTCCGCAGAGTCAATATTGGCATTCAGATGCTGGTGGATAAAAACTATGTGGGCAACCTTGCGTCGACTTTCCAAGGAAGTCATGCGAAGAAGATTAAGCCGATCGCGATACGGTGAAAGAAACGTGGGGTCATTCCAAGGGAGAATTCTAAGCGCGAATCTAATGAACCTGCGTTGAACAGACTCAATGCGATGGCTGTGAATAGCATAAGAAGGATTCCACACCTGGGAAGTGTGCTCAAGAAGTTGTCGGACGAACGAGTTATACAATGTTAAAGATACCTGAGGATCAGAGAACTCTTTGGACCACCTTTTAATGAAGCCCAGCATGGAATTACCCTTAGAAACAACATAGTTAATGTGGGAAACGAAATCAAGCTTGGAGTCGAGCTTCACATCTAGATCATTGACAGACTGAACGCGAGGAATGTTGTTTGTAGAAAATGTGTAGTCGTAGGAAATACAGTCGCGCTTTCTAAAGAATGACATTACCTCGCATTTATCAATGTTAAGTTCCAAGTCATTGTGTCCGCACGACGCATAAAAGGTATTCAAGTCTTCCTGAAGGGAAGCACAGTCACTACAATCATTGATGAAGGAAAAAATCTTCATATCGTCAGCATAAATTAACACCTTAGAATGCCTTAAAAGATGCACAATATCGTCAATTGAAAGGACAAAAATTAGCGGGCCAAGGTGGCTACCCTGAGGAACCCTAATATGGCCTCTATGACCCTTGACTGGGAACCACGGAAAAGAACCTGATAGTATCTTTCAGATAGATATGAGCGAATCCACTCCAAGAGTAAACTAGGAAACCCTAGTTTATTCAACTTGAGCATAATGACCGAATGCGACAATTTGTCAAACGCTTTGCTGAAATCTGTATAAATACAGTCTGTTTGCAGATTTTTACCAAAACCTGTAATGGTATTAGAAGTAAATTGAAGTAAGTTTGTGGTAGTAGACCTACCTAATATAAAACCATGCTGAGTAGCCGAGAGAACACTTTTGCATTGTGGAGACAACTGGGAATAAACGATAGTTTCCAACAGTTTAGGAATACAGGACAGTTTAGCTATAGGTCTGTGATTAGAAATCTCGTTTCTATTACCTTTTTTGTGAATAGGTATGATAAAGGAGGTTTTCCATAGTTTTGGAAAACATCCGCTACTGAGAGACTTTTGAAAAAGAATGCGCAAGGGAACAACCAAAGCTCCGGAACATGACTTAACTATCATACTATATAAACTATTTATATGATTAATAGAAAAAAATTAAAATCTTCTAAATTACTGTCTTCTGTTTCATTTCCAGCAATTCCATTTATCCCAACTGTCAAATAATTTTAATTTATATCTCGTGGTGAAAACGCAAATATGAACACTTCTGCTGCAAAACGCGCTGCAATGCCCCGCATTCTTGCCCCAATGTGAACAGGCTCATAGATGTACCTTAAAAATGCGGGCCAGGAGGTGTAGCGAGGTCATATTACCAAGAATTAGACAAACATCACCCAATTCCACCAAAAGTGCATACAGTTGTCTTGCTCTGCGAATTGCCATGTTTACCTGTTTTATGTTGCGTTTTCGGCTTTTCTGCTTTTTATATGTTCTGATATTTTCCATTTTTTTTAAATCTTTTCACTGCTCATGCATTTGTACCAAACTTCTTTGCTATATCCCGTACAGACATAGACGGATTTTTTTGTACGCACTTCACAATCTTTTTATGCATATCTTTATTATTAGTTCCACTTGGTCTTCCACTTCTTGCTTTTTCGCATAAACTTTGTTCCCTAACAAATCTGCCTATGGTCCTTTTCACTGTCCATCGATTTGATTTAGATTCTTTTGCAATTAATGAATGTGACTTCGCACTATTTTCCACATAAATTTTCAATATCGTACTCAATATTTTCACTTCATCTTTTCAAATGAGTGGTAAAAGAAAAACATGATCACGTTTTGTTATAACAGAAAAGTGCGGCCAGTATTGTGTTAGAGTTGCCAGACTTCTAAATTATTTTATTACCAAGAAATAATACCTTCAAAACATGTGCAAAATTTCCTGGTACAGTCCTTATGTTTCCAGTGAGTAAACTGCGAACTAACAAACACTAGAACTCCACAGATATCATCGGCAGGATGTATTTTCGAAGTAACAAATCGTAAACAGTTATTGAAGAGTGCCTTAAATTTAGTAATGTATTGTAATTGTATGGAAAAGCAAAAAAAGGGTAGAGCAAAATACTTTCAAGGCCTGAATATCGATTTTTCACTTACACAAGAGTCTTATTTTTGAAAGCTTTAAGATAAGAGTAAGTGGTCTGACATATCCAGACTCAGACCACTTCCTCCTTTCTTAAAACATTCGTAAAAAAAATTTCAAAATGGTTTGCAATTATAGGACTTTCTGTGAGAGTAGTAGTCCAAACTTCACTTCACTAAAATAGAGAGTAAATGAAACAACTATAGAAGACTTGGACAACTGGACTGGTAATTTTGATGGACGCATTACTTGGTGTTAATTAAAATCGTAGCAAATACACATTAAAAGCAACATTTTATAAGAAATACGGGAATTTATCACTCTCATCAATTACACCACAAAACGAGAGTCAAATATCACCGGATTCACATGTACAAATGTATCTTTATCTCTGAATACCATGCGCAAAATTTTCATTTGGGTCACTTTCTTTGCACGAGCAAGGAGAAAATCATTGACTTGTGCCATTATGAGCACTGTAAATTTTCAGGTAATGATTGAACAACTAGAAAACCGATTTTCAATTGGTTTCGTTCAGTATTGGCGAACTTTTCACCTTGCTCCCTACGACGGCAGTAAAGGAAGCCGGGGATAAAGCAACGGAATCCATCAAAAATCGCTTGAAATGAAAATATCTTGATCAAATTTTAAAAGTCTCCTAAAATGTGGAGCAATTGCTGAAGTTCAATAAATTCCACCTGTCTTGCTCTAGGTCATGTTAGCATATCTCACTGAGTTCATCTTAGGTTCCCACAAGCAAGTGGGTTCCACCTTTCCATTGCGCATAGGTAAATTATAGCCTGGCGCAGCAGACGTTGAGGTTAATTTCTCAAATCCAATTTCTTGTGGTCTAAATGCAATTTATACACACGTAGATCCCCAAAGCAGGTCAGGCATTGTGCACCGATCGGTTCCAGAAGAGGAGACCAGCGGCTCTATTCGCATGTATAAATGCTGCATGCAGAAGAGGTCGCCGGGGTCAGCAAATGAGCGCATTTCTTCGAATTGTTGCACAAAGCTGAATTAGGCTCGGGCGCAAGTCGGATCGCATTCGCCTGTGATACATTTTGCCAGGAGGATCTTTAGCCAACATGACGACGCTAATGTTTGACTTTTAGACATTTCGGTAATAGATGCGCTTGCACAAGTCTGCCACAACATGATTGTAAGACGATCGTTCATAATCTCTGAGGAAAGGTTACATCAATTAACAGTCCGTTTTTTCATGCAGAAATCTCAGGGTAGATGTCGTAGTCTATTTGTTTTACATACCGGGGCGTTTTTAGTAGTGTAAGCTAAAAAAAAAATTGGTATGCTGTTAATGGACCAAGTACTAAATGTGGGTCACTGAGGTAGGCTGAATCTTCTTCGGGCGTGACAGTGAGATATTTTCATTAAAACTGTCGTTCGTGCAATTTGCGATCAATAAAAATTTGATTGTACTACTTGAGCAACGATAGCGGTGTGTTGAATCACACTTTCATTCTGTTACTTCACACCGAAAATCCACTTTAGCTGATATTTATAGGCCATTGAGATAAGCGCAGAGACTTGGATAAAATTTTATTTCAATGGCTGAGCCAGCCTTGACGTCGAACTGAAAGCGTTTCGTGGTCGAAATATGGAATGAATTTCGATAGCTATTTAGTGCTCATGATATAATTTTACAAAATTCTGATTAATTGTATTACTGTGGCTTCACGTTCACATTCTTCAGGTCATTTTAGGCGAGATAAGCTGATTGTAAATAAAATCAAATTGGAAACTTTAATTTAATGGAAATCCAATTTATTCAATATCAGTAAATGATTAGAATATCAAAATAGTCTTTAAAATTTAATACGCTGGATACGACTATTAACAGGCAGTTATTTGTTTTCAGAAAGTTTATTGAAAGATGAAAAGAGATCCAAATAAATAAATACTATGAAAATTCGTTACATTTCATTTGTTCTTTTCTTTAAGTAGCATATACATATTTTGAAGCTTTACATTAATATTATCCAGAAAAGTTAAAAAATTGTTTTCTTTATTAGGAAGAATACTTCCTGTGCCAACCTATAATTTAATTCACAAGTTTGTTGCAGTTTTGAGTTACCACTTAATTTAAAAATTTCTGTCTATTGTTAGTCATTATTATAACCTACCAATGGTTCCGCTTCTGTTTAAGGCATGTAAAGTATATTTTGAAAGAAAACAATAATTTCAAAGAATACAGTAAAATTGGGTAATGTGAAATACTCTTTTTATATTGAACCATATTTTGAAAAGTAAAACCAATTTCGTATTAAACATTTTTAGTTTATTGAAATGTGGTCTATTAAGTTGTCATATGTTTATTTAATGTTTGTAACGAAAAAATGTTATCAATTATATTCTGAAGTAACTCCAAAATTGACCATTTGAAAAAAGTTCGAGAAATGTAGTACATCTGTTGTGTGCAGTATGTTATACTATATTGCTAGTGAAAAGTAATTTTCCTATACTGGATAATTTGTTTTTTATTTGGAAATTAAGTAAACAAAAGTAATAACAACGTACCGTCTTGGTTGAAAATAAATAACTTTCAATATTTAAAAATAACAAAAAATTAACGGAAATTAAAAAATAATATTTCTTAACTAATATTTGAAATAAATTAAAAATGAATTACCCACGCTGGCGGTCGAGTGGGCTGAGGCACACGTATACAGATTGTTGGCATGGGCTCAAATACCGCGCAGGACACGGCGATTTACCAGTGGTTGAGGCAATTCTACTAACAAGAATTGCATTTGTGAAGCCATTGGGATGTTGCATAGTAAAAATTTCATGCCAAAAATTGTGGCTCATTTGCAACATTTGCCAGGTTAAATTCTCCCAATCTCTTTTTCCCTAATTTTCTTCCACCTAAGCTGTGCGTTGTGCATCATAGGGTTGTCCCCTAAGCTTAAGCAATAGGTACCTTAAAAAAATAAAATATTCAGTCTTGGTGGTTATTATATAAATACAGGCTTGCAGGAATGATATGTAAACATGGCACTATTCTTAGGACAACAAATTTGATGAGTCCATACACCGTCACATTGTAAGCACTTCATCAAATTTTTCCCTGTTGTGTCGTCACCCTAAGATATATTACAAAAGCTGCACTTAATGTCCTTTGACAGAGGAAAATCAAAACAGATTTCGTCTTATATTCGAAACTGATTCATTGGATGATGATGATGATGATGCACGATTTTGAACCCTGGCACTGCTCAACTGATTCGAAATTTTCTTTGATCCTCCAGTGACTTTACATTGCTTCTTTCCGATTTCGGCACGTTCCCTGCCACGTACATTTTCGGTACACGTTTCTCTTACATGAGAATATCACAAGTAACTTAAACGCATACGAGAGAATTATTCTCAGTAATTAAAGTCCGGCAGAGAACGTGTTAAATTTAATATCACTATCCTCCAATATATTTTTATATGGTGATGTCATCAAAATCATCGCCCCACTTTTGTGTAATTACTTATCTTCTTTAATTTTAAGGAATGTTTCAACTTAGCATGGAGTTCGCTAAATGTATATATATATAACATCGAAAATTACTGATTTTATTTTCAAAGCAAATCTCTTCTTGCACAAAGAGTTCATCTTTTTTGTAAACTGAAAACGAATGGGCCTACAAAATCGTGTGGAACAGGGTCATCGATTATCCCACGTTAAATGATCTTTATCGATAGCGCCTCATGTATAAATAACTCAAGAGGAGTCGTCTTCTATGCTTGAATCCGAAAAATTTGGGGCAGAACGAATTTCGTCGAGTTCAATGTATCCAAAACCCAAAGCTGTCTGAATTTCCTTAAAAGAACCCCGAAGAGAGGTGGAGGGATGAGCGTTTCAAATTCTCCTAACTTGATTGCCTTGGGGTTTCAGGTATCCAACAATTTTAGTTGGACAGATCACATCTGTGTTTTTGCAAAGAATGCAATGAAGTGCCTTGGCTTCCTCCAGCGTTGTAAGAAGTACTTTACCCCCATACTACCTAGCGTTTATATACATTTATACAAGGCTTATATCTGACCCAGACTTGAATTTAATTAGCATATTTGGGCAGGAGCAGGTCATATTGCATTGTCCACGTTGGAAAAGGTCCAAGAATAGCTTTCAAGCTCATTGGGGACGTTGCGATTACTTCTAAAATCGATTCTGTGGAGCACAGACACAATGTCGTATGTCTAACGCTCTTTTATTGCTACTTTCATGGACGAGCCGTCTTCACCCTTTCACCCCTAGATATGATCTAGCAGAACAATGAAATTCTCAGCTATATTTCTATACTTGAATTCTACCTACCAGCCGGTGAGGTCTGCATAATATCGAGGGCATTATATTGTCAGAATTGTCGATTGACAATGCAAAGCCTTTTAATGTAAGGCCTTTCGGTATATAAGAGATAACGTGTAAGAACATGACTAACTGAAATTCTTTTGATTTATGAGGGTGGATGTTATTATGTATATCAGAAATACCCGTTAGCAACCGATGAAAATGAAACCTCCGATGGAGAATTTTTCGCCAACAACCCACTTTATTCTAATACTGATTAACAATGTATGACTTGCTCCTTCCATTAGCAATAACAAAAAGCAATTCAAAAAAGTTGAAATTTGAAAAAAATAATATTAATATATTAGATTACATTATTTTTTGTAGATAATTAAATAAAAATAAAAGAATGAAAAAAAGTTATAAAAATCAGTTCAACTGATTCGAACTTTCGACCCACCACTTCATAAGTGAACACGCTTCACCTGAGCTACCTACCATACAACATGTCCATATATCAAATAAATCGGTTATTCCCAAGTTTGATACTTCTCTTGTTAGGTAACTTACGTATTGAAGAATTTTGAGAACTGGAATGTTTTCATTTTAGAATACCAAAACCAATGGTATAAGAAAATACTGAAGGTTTAATAAGTCAGGACTAAAAGAGTTTAAAAGTATACTCGAATTATTGTGCCAACAGACGGATAGAAGGTATAAAATAATTCTTTACTTTATGCACCCTAGGGGATGAATTTTTGGGTGTACAGAATGGAATATTGACAATAACAGGGAGGGAAACCCCAAGCATTCCTTGTGGTAATTCGCAAATTGATGTTAGCTATTTTTGGGCGTTATAAAAGAGTACCTAAATTTTTGACACCTAATACATACAGAGTGTAAAAAATTAACGGGATGGTGAAATATCTCGTAAAGATGAGGTTTTAGGGAAAATGGTTGCTAAGCTCAAAGTAATCGTTAAATACCACTTTTTGTATCGTATCGCATTTGCATGTAAAATGGTGCATTTTCGTACTTCTGGTGTCAAAAGTGGAGTGTATCATTTTAAAGATGAAGTTGACCCTGAAAAGAGACTCTTAAATTCGACGCCAGGACAAAGTTCAAGGTCTCCACCAAGTGACTCTTTTTTACTCTGAAGCTTTTGTCCAAAGCGTTCTTTCCTAAAACCTTACCCTTTCGAAATATTTAACCGTGCCTTTTTGTATACTCATTATAGTATGAAAAAATCGTTGTAAAAGATAGGAAAAAAACGTACAATTGTAGATATTCCTATACTAAACAACTTTCTGGAATATGAGGATCACACACGATAAATTATCTTGACATTTGAACAGAAAAAGGAAATTTTTATTTAACAAATAAAAAGTTACATGATTCATGCGGTAAGTCTTGAAGGAGTTGTCCGTATCTTAATATATTTTCTGTGATGGCATTGCAATATTAATAAAGTATCTGTGTGTCAAACGTCTTTTTATTGGTATGTTATAGGTATGTTGGGGGGTTTGGTCAGTTTTCGAAATTGGTATTTCGATTTCAATAAGACATCTTTGAAGCAAATTTCAAGATTGTAGCCAAAAGCGTTCTTAAGTTAACACGTGGAGAGATAAACGGACAAACGGATAAACGGATAGGCAGACTGGTAGCTATAAGAGGATTTCCTTTTGTTCCCCAGTAATGTATATGCAGCTTATTTTATCTTTAATATTTTAAGACGTTACAAAAATTCGTTTAAAGCAATAATACTCTACGTTCAGGATTGGACCAAAGATGTCCTAAAAGTGTAGAAAAAAGATATATAATCCTAAATTCATATGATCCCAAAAATTTAGATTTTATTTTGATTGTAAAATTGATCCCATCTACTGGAGGAATTGAATTCATTTTAAAAGATTCATTTTAAAAGACCATTGCGGTCTTGCTAGTTTGTGGACTGTATGAAAAATTTAACTTCCTGTTGTTAATTTTTTATAGAGTGATAAGGAGTAATTGTTTATTCTAATATAGGAGTAAATTTTAATTTATTAGCGACCCATTGTCAACCAAATTAGAATTCAGCGAATTGCTTCGAAACCCGCACTTCCCCTCCACTACCACCGACAAAATTACGCGATATATTGTAACA
>QYTT01085575.1:78436-106526 GCA_006980735.1 Dasypogon diadema | reverse complement strand
TTTTGTAGTTTTTCATTAGGTTGTCATATTTCTGAGTAATAGGATTTCGTGATGGTATTAAATTATCAGTAAAGGGTATTCGTGATCAAAGTAAAATTATTACTAATCACTTAAAATATTTATTGGCTTATTTCTTGGACAAATTGGAATTTCTTTATAGCTTGAAGGTGAGGACTAGTTCATTTTAAATAATACAATAAATATTTAAATAATAACCGTTTTTACTATATCTATTGAAGTATACGGTCACTAATGAAATGCGCTTTTACCAATTTAACAGGAACTTCTCCAACTAAGGCTCAGACATACAAGACGCATTCACAGTTCTTGCCTTACTTTTCAATTAATTTGAATCTCACTCAATTCAAATAAAGATAAAGAGATTAGAGAGGACATTTCACAATAACTCATACATTTAGCCTTGTTTCTCTTTTGTCGATGGGAATTATAATGTGTTCTTTCCAGTCACTGTTTTCTAATGCGAATTTTTAATCGGCGTTTGTACACTTTGACTCCTTTCTGAAGTCAGCAAACTATTTAATATAATACTAAGGCATGCTTACTACCATTGAGAATACTCTCTACATTAGTAATAAGCCATGGGTTTGTTGGAGTTGCAGTATTCTTAAAAACTTTCTGAGTAAAATATCATGAAAAAAATTTCGGCAAAATGTATCTGAAATCTTTTATTTTAATCAAGACTCTTTAATGTTACATTATTTCCGAAAGCTTGTCAAGATGGAATTTTTTGAATTGTCTTCTTCTTTTGTGTCGTAGATTTTGTATATTTGTAATTTTTGGAAATTTGTTATTAACATTTTCTATTTGTTTATGTGAACCCACGATAGAATTTGTCCAATTCAACTACTCAAAACTACTCACAAAAATCATTTTACTGCATGATCACTGAACACCTCAATTCCTTTCTACGATATCAACTGTTGCCTTCGTTATGTTACAGGCCAGGACAGCAAAATCTTTAAATGTGTGAAAGAAGTACGATTCATACTGCTTTGTACATGTCTTCTTTGGGGTCAAAAATATAAGGCCTACGAAAGAAATTACGATACTGCTGAAAATGCTGAAGACTTAGGAAACTAATGGTGTAAAAATATTTTGACCTTTTCTAATAAAAAAAAAATCAAAATTTTTACATTCAAACACAACCTTTTCCTAAAATTTGTTTCGATTCGCAATATTCATACCAAGTCAACCGACGAACTTGAAAGCTAGCATCCACCTATTACAGATAGGATTCACGCCGTGCATGGCTAAGGCAGGCATAATATAATAATTATGAAGAAGTGTAAATAATGATTATGAACAAGTAGAGGTTTTGAATTTTGTTCGTACAGGTTTTCAAGGTTTTTGCTTCATATTATACAGGATTTTGGCATCATAAGCCTGGTAAGACAGCCTCTCTTTCAAGATAAGATAGCAGTTAATAACGCTTATGAATTATTTTCTTTATTTTTTTTCATTTATTTTTAATTATTCTCTTAAATTCTTTTTCACCTTATAGAGAATTGGTAATCACTGCAACGCAAATAACAATTCCTCAGGAGTAAGTGGTTGCAAGTTAAGTAATTACCCCACAAAAATGAGATCAATATCAACATTGATTTGAGATTGAGATTTTTGTCCAGCATAAAGAAATATTTTCCCGGTCCTTTATACGCATATTTTCGAAAATATTATAAGGAAGGCTTTAGCAAATAAATTAATTAAAAGTTATATTATTTAGCTGTCACTTGAGTCCTCAACAATTAAAATATACAATCTGCTTTAAAAGTTATGCCATAATCTTCCCTTCTAAAAAAATACCGAGTGACATATTTTCAGTTCACTTCAGTTTTCTCGGTAATTAAGTTATCCACTTTTTTCTACTTTTCAATAATGGCGTATAATTTTGTGCCCCTAATACCACGAAAAAAAAGTTGCGACCTAATTTTTCCATATTTTCCGAGTGAAATTAGGCATAATTGTCTGTAAACAATACCTGGACATAAATATCTTGAGAACATTTAGCTTATTTTCTCGTCTGTCTATTGTAACTCAATATGACATGACGATATTTGCATTATTTCTTAATACGCCCATACCATTTCGATGAGAACCCTTTTCACCCTTTGGTGACTGCCTGTCATCCCTCTTCAAACATTTTCTAAAAGGCCCCAATTAAACACCTTGTAACAATAAATTTTGTGATTTTCGTGATTTATGAGTTCTATGGCTGTCAAAGGTGAATTATCAGGAGAGTTAACTACAATATGCTGGATTACGTCCCTGAATAAGTTTCTAGAGTTATGGCCTTAAGCGTATCCCACTGGAGTTAATTTCTTTCCGTCTCATTTGCATTACTTTCTTCCTATTATGTAAAAAAAATAAAAGAAATATAACTTAAAGGCACCATTTAAAGTTGAATTTTTTGGTGATGGATTGGTCTGCCTAATTTCGATTGTTGTACATAATCGTATAAATTTACTACGGATTTAATGGCTGAAATTAAATAAAGAAGTTATCAGAAGTCGTAAAAATAAAATCAATTGAAAATCTATAGAAATCCCTAGATAATTTTATACGTAAAGGAAGAGAGGAAAGAAAGACTATAGATTAGTAGACAGAGGAAATTTGATCAAAAACTAGGCTGGAATCGGCTCCAAGATCAACTGTCTTTTTCATGGTAATTTAGAATTCTTTAACTAAATGTCAAAAATTAAAATATTGGAAAATTTGTCTCTGTAACCTTTACTTAAGTGATAAATGTAAAAAGTAAAGAGAAATATTTTTAAAATTTAAATTACTAACGTTTTCCAATACCATGAGAAAAATGTACAAATGTATGCAATTATTTTGTTTTAGTGTTATTATTTTACCTTTACAGTAAATATACCCTAAAAGGCGACAGCATATACAAGTATTTCAGACCAAGATCTAATAACGTGTTGAATGATTGAACAGAGTCATGCAGAGGTGGATGAAGTCAGCAGCAAAAGCAAATTACATTATCTTAAAGCGAGTAAAACTACTCTATTGGTATTTGGATTTTTCAGACCAAAGTTTTTGAAAATGTTGTATATAAACAAATCTTGAACTATCTTGAGGATAAACAGATGTTAACTCTTTGACAATCGGGTTGCCGATCCGGATATAGCTATGAAACTCTTAAGTTGCCTTGTTTTTATTTTTTTATTTTTTCAAAACGGTAACAATGTGGCTCACAACATTCTCTTCAGAAAGCTTTTCAGTGATCGCAACTTTTGTCTATCCAATTACATCGTTAAATAAGATCTAACAGCAGCTAAAGTTGGTGAATACTCTCTTTCGGTTTCGGCCGAAAAGGTATGGTATTCCTCAAGGATTTATACTTGGGCCTTTATTAAATAGGCTATTTATTAATGATCTACTTAAAAATAGGTGTTAAAAAATCTGTTGTAAATATCGCTAATAAATAGGCCCATTGATCTGTTATTGATGCCCTTGAGGGATTAAATAAGCGATCTTTTCGTAACAGCGTGGTACTTAAACCTCTAAAATCGCTATGTGTCGAATTATGTAGCTCAATCTTAAATATTACTTATATTTCTACTATTATTGTAAATATACATGTTTTCCTTTGAAAATACAGACTAGAATCCTTGGCATTATTCCTAATAATAGAAAAAAGTGTTGTCACAATGTTAATCTAATAATTGCAAGAGTGCCTGTGAATGTGTTCAGATTATGGCTTTTATCATACATATTGACGGTCAGTATCAAACTGAAATTAGTTAAAACTTTTATCGCTTCATCTTTTTAAGTGCTCTTCCCCCTAAAGTAGAGTTGTGTTTGTATGATCAACAGAGGCGGCATTTAATGGATTCTATTCGCTTCATATTTTATCTCCGCAGTTTAGCTACTTTGGACTGATTTAGTGTACTTAATAGTATTGTAAATCTATGCACATTAAATGGAATAAATCATTACTGAATTTACTAAATCCGCAAAATTTGCAAATGTAAAATAAATAAAATTTACCTGTTAAGTATGTATATTCCGTATTTAAAAATTCCTAGGCCTGAGTTAGATGAGGTTCCAATAATCCCTTCAAATGTTTTAACCTGCTTGTGCTCTTCATTGTAATTGAAAAATCTTCTTTTTGGTTTGAAATGTGCTGCTCCCAGTCTCAGGGCGCTCAGAAAAATAAGAGAGACATCTAGCTTCGTTTCCCGGTTAGTAACCCGTGCTCTGTTCTGAAAATCAAAATATTTTAATAATTTTAAATAGTTTTAAGTTGACAAATAGATGTCGTTTTTTGAGTACAGGGGTTTTTTCTAATCTTATTATTATTTGTTTACGATTTTAAATTCATTGCGCTCGCAAATGTTCATAATGAAATAAAAATAAGTTTGTTTGGAAGAATCCAAAAAAAATATGTTTTTGAAATATATTAATATATAAGAGCACACGATTTATATATTTACGACTGGTTATGGGTATCTCAGGTAATAAAGTATGTTTTCTACGTTTCTGTGGCTTTTTATCCGTTTTCTTTCCTTCTGCGTGATTTTTTACGTGGTGCGCACCCTGCGTGTGAAAAATATTTAGGTGTAATTTAACTAAAAAACCAACATACCTTTCCAATCCACCATTGTAAAAATGAAAGAATAATGGATTTGTTATAGATGATAGAAATAACAAATTAGTATTATTTTATTATAAGTAATGGTAAATTGCGTGAGGGATGAAATTTTGTTCGGAATTCAAATCACGCCGAGGTCTATCAATCTTCAAATCTTTTCTGCTGATATCATATTAATTACTAGAGGCCATTCATTCATACTAATTAAAAAACATATCAACGGCTGTTTTCTGATTGGTGTGAGTATAAATCTCATCACTTTAATGCTAGAGGCGTTCACGTATTTTTCTGCAGCTGAGAAGCTGAAAATCCGAAATTACCATCCCAAGATATTTGAAAAATATTTCAGCAGCAAATATTTAATTTCATCAAATATTATCAGGCCTATGTCTGTATCATCAAAAGGAAGAAAATCTTTTATTACTTGAAACTTGTGTACCTGGCGACTTCAAGTGAGAAAGCCGAAAAGCTGAATATACAAATTTGTTTCTAAATTGTACGAAGAGTAAATAACTTTATTTGGCAGTGACTAAATGTTGTAGGAGGAAAAAATCGAGAAGAATTTCGAATAACCCGAGGCAATAGGTAATACGTGAATCTCTGTAGCTTTTCACTGTCCCTCTTCTTGCGAAACGTAATAAAGACTAATTTTGTTTTTTTAGGTCTAATGGAAAATTCTTCAAATTTGAGATGAAGGTTAAAAGTTCTTAATATACTCTCGTATTTTTAAGTATCCATGTGTAAGAACTACTACCTACAACTGAAAATAAAAGATATATTTTAAGCTACAAAGACCCTAAATACTTAGAATTGAGAATAAATTTAAAATAGTCCTTTAATAGAATTTATTTATTTATTTTTTTTGTAAGAAATGATTTTTATTTAAATTGCGTCTTGAATTTTTATACGAGTAACCAACTTTTCCCCCTGAGTAGTCGGGGCGGTAATGTATGTAGTACACTACTACGGCCTCAGTCATTTTTTGGAAGTTACTACCCATCCAGCAATTAGATTTGAGCGAAAAAATTATGAGTTTGAAGTGAGTAGGGATGGCTTAGTGCATACAAGTCTATTTTTTAACAGATTTACTGTGAAAGATGTTTTAATACAGGTGGATTAAATTCTTTCTACTCAAAGCGCAAAAATAACGCAAGCCAAGAAGGAATTTAGGAGCGATATGGATGGAGTTCAGAATACATTTGGGAACTGAAGAGTACTATCGAAAACTATTGAGCTGTGATTAAGATCATATTAGGGTTCAATATAGGGACTAAATATAAGTGAGTACGTTGCGTAAGTGTTCATGCAATACAGACTGGATCAAAAATAAGACGAACTTTTCGGATCTAGTAAAGGACATAACTGCAAGACAATAAGGTAAACCTCAAAGGGTCCTTTAAATTTGACCACTGCAAAGTGCACTACAACTTTCACACCCTCCAACTTCCATCCAAAACATTTTTTTCTTAAAACCTCATCCTTTCTACCGCCCCTTCACCTTTTGTACTTTATATATTATGTATATATTTAAAAAAAAGACATATATTGTAAATATTATTATGCAATTGCGTACGATAAATCATTTTGCGTTAGGACTTGAAAGGAGAATTTTTTTCAATAAACAAGAAATTAAAAGTTTCATGTGGCTCAATTTTTTATTTGTTATGGCTGGAGATCTCATATGGCAACCCTAGGAAGGAGTTGTTCAATTTGGTCATAACATCTGAGATTTCTCCTTGTTCATAAACTGAAAGGAGATAATCACGTACTGGAGACTAGGAAAAATGTTACTTGCTTGAATACCCTCACTGTGATGGTAACCCCCAAGATCTCCTAAATATTTACGAACTTTTTTAAAATCATTTTGCCCTGAAGCTCAGCAATATTTTTGTGATAGTTTTGGTTGTTACTTCGCTAACGCATGTTTTTTTCTAGGTATTGCTTAAGCTCCGGAGACAAATCTATGATGCACACAGTACAACTAAAACGGAGAGAAATTAGGGAAGAGAAGACTAGAAAATCTAAACCTGACAAATGTTGCAGCTGAAACACATTTTTTTTGGGCATGCAATTTTTACTGTGCAACATTCCAGTGGCTTAACAAGTACAATTATCGTCAATAGAATTCCCTTAACCACTGGCACCCAGATAAATAGCCGCACCCTTCGTAGAATTCAAACCCACGTCATGTTTGTGGTCCATTTCATACAAGAACCACCAACTTGTATTGAAGCCATTGCACTGCATAATTTTTGATATATTCGCATTTTTAAAACGGAGCATCATATGTAATATTTATCTTTAAATTCGTTTTTCCTAGTCAATATCTAGAATTCTATTTTTTCAAGGCTAACAAATGATATCAACGTGAATAAAATAATAGATTCGATACTATATTAAGCTGAACGGAAATTCAATTCCATTTACATGGAGGCATCCATCGTACAGAATTTCATAAAATTTTCATCATATGTGATAATGTATCAAAAGGCTCATGTGAGAAATAACAATAGGTGTACATATATTTGCCTCTTTATTGATTTTTTCTTTATCAAGTGTTTTCCACCCTTAGTTAAAAGGAAGTATCACAATTTCCTGTCTAGCGTATCCTTATTTACCCCAAATCAAAACATGAGTACAGTTCCTGAGAGAAAGTGCCTTTATCAACACTATAAAAAGAAAAAGTTTGGGAGAAGAGCTAACTTTGTGGCTTGGGCAATAAATCAGTAACTCTATAACATTACTCAGTTCGTTTTTCGAATAAATACCTGGTACATAATTGAATTCGACATTTTATTTTATTGTGCCATTTAACTGACCATAAACAGCATTGGTGCGTAGGTTTATTAAATGATTTGCAATTCTATCATAACTACACAAACTGATAAAAGCGTTGTGAATGCATTCACCCTGAAAACCGTGAATAAAATAAATAAAAATATTGAATTTATTATGAAACATGCAATATAAAATAATTTCAATAAATATGCAAAAATATTGAGAGAAATTTGCACAATTATTCTTTGTCCGCAATGAATACAAAATCGTGATTTAAACGAGCACATAGAGGTGATCTTCAGGACGTCGAGTGTCGAGATATGTAGATAGAAGGAAACAGTAATCAAACCAAACGAAAAGCATCAATATCAATTTTATATACAAAAGGGAACAACTTGGTGAACAAGTTTCGAAGGACACAGTTCAATTCTACCACCTTAAGTACCTCGAGACGTTTTTATGTTTTCAAGACATGTGCCGAAGGAAGAGCAATTTGCAATTTCACTTAAGTGTAAAAGGCTGAACGAGTTACACTTGAATCAAGAGAGGAGGGAACGAAAGTAAACATGGCTGATTTCCCGGAAACTTTTATGGATACCTTAGTCTTCCGTTGTACAAGGTAACTCTATAACGCCCTTCAGTTAAGCATGAATTGAATTTAAATTTGGTACCTACTCGAATTACTCTTTGGATATATCGACAATTCTTTTTTTTTCTCAGAAATAGATGTTCAGCAATCAAACTTTGCGCATCTACAAGTTTCCTCAGGATGGAAAAGCGTTCATCGGTCATCATGACCCCAAATATAATTTTATGTTGTATACCTCAGAAATTCCCTAGGTAAATTTTGTTTTAGTTTATCGATTGTCTTCAACGGTGGTTCCTCATCGAAGAGCACTCATTAATCTGTCGGGGTCCTTTGAGGTTATTCTCTTATCTGTAAGAGTCTGGAAAAGCATTTGCTGAAAAGAACTCTGGTAATCTTAATGCTAACCTTAAAACGAAATCATTATCTTGAGATTCAGGCAGAAATAAGCGATTCCCGCATTTTATGGCTGCTGGATTTTGTGTTTTGTTACAGTACTAATAGGCTATTAGCACAGAATGGATAACTCTCTACATTTTTATCCTTCGCCTTGTTACTAAGGAGCAACTTTTCCGAAACGTTGCCGTTCCTAACACATCCCATAAATTTGCGTATACACAGTTCATTGGGATTACTTAAATTTCTATATAATCCAATCCAAATCTTTTGTATTAAATGTACACGTTAAAGTAGCCTTGGTGGTGTTTTACATGCTTAACATGAAAATTTTTGAAGCAGTGATTAGTCGAAATGGTTTCAAGTACGTTAAGAAAAATCCTGATATCTGAATGTTTACCTCTGACTGTAAATAATATAAATAGATTGGTGAGTCCTACATGTCTTAAAGAACAAACCATTGATTTCTCTCTGGCTTAAGCTGTTGATGTTGGATCAACAATTTGCCTCATACGCTCCATCAAAGCATTCACTTGTCTACTCTTAATGGCTAACTAGAAATAAAACTTGTTACTTAAAATTATGCATAAGGTTATGTTTTTATTTTTATTTTTAGTTTCTATTTTAAGGTACTAGGAGATCCCTGTGCAATTGCACAAATTGAAGGTATATGAGTGACATAACGTTTTTATATGTTCCCTCAATTTGCACCTTAAATTTCAAAACGCGTTTTTTCTAGAGGTGTCCCCTGTAGACCTAATCCTCCAATAAATACATGTATTGCATACTTATCGGTGGCAAACACTGAACTTAAAACCAAAGTTACCCAGGAACGCAACCCCAAAGTAATGAACACAACCCCGAACTGATGCGGATCAGTGTTGCCATTATAAAATTTCAATAAAAGCTCGATGAAACTCCATATAAAAAAAGTGGCTGAAATACGGAACCGGAAGCTTTCTTTGTATAATTAATATATAGATTACCTTACCCTACCTCAGGGTACATCTCCATGATGTATACAGCACAGCTTAGGAAGAGGGAAATTTTTAGGATAGGTTACATTGGGAAATTTTTTAACCTGACAAATTTTGTAAGTAAGTCACAATTTTGGCTAGAAATTTTTACTGTGCAACATCCAGTGGTTTCGCAAGTCCAAACCACAGAAAAGAACATCTGTAGACGTGCATTTCAATTAGCTCGGCGTATTGGCTGAAATGATGATGAAACTGTGCTGCTTGTAATAAATACGTGAGTACAATTCCATAGGTCTCAATGAAGAGCTACTTTTAAGTATATCAGGGACTACGTATTATATCACAAATTAGTCTTGATTGTATTGATTAAATATCTTCTTTGACTGTGTATTTCAAACCCCACTGTACTAAAGAGTGGGAATCAGTTCATAATTTGTAGGTAGTACGATGTGCTTTTGAGGTGCGTAACTTGCAGTGTCATCATGTATAAAATCACAATGTTGATGATTCTGTGCTCAATTTTTCGTTTGGTTTGAATAGGTTTTGATATGACTTTGTGGGATTTATCGTACTAAAATTTGGGCTCACCTGGTGCACGAAATGACTCTTTTGCGGGAAAGTGTATGTTGCGTGTATTATACACGCAATATTGGAGACGTGCTTTGGTTAGTTGAGATTCATGCAAGACTCATCCCATTTGGAAAAAGAAGTATACTTTTTAGTAATAAACGCCTTCCAAGGGAGTTAAGAATGATTTCCTTTCCGTTTCTCAGTTAATTTATTTTTTTACAGCAATGCCATTGGATCGAATCAATTCCCAAAAATTACTCAGAATTCGAAATTAGTGAACAGGAAGAAAAAATCGCATCACCGACATGGCCCTAGTAAGAGGCAAGATATTTTTAGGAATAGTTAAGCAACTATTATAATAAGTTTACCTTCGAATAGGACATTATCTGTTGAGATGCGGCATAGAAGGAATTTCTTACATGGAATTATGTGAATTTTTCCATTTTCTGGAAGCTGTAGAACATCGTTTTTTACATTTTTCCAGATAAGGTTCTCATAGTAAAGTCCAAAAATCAAAATCAAAAGATTTCTTTTTCTTAATCTGCACTTTTCTTAGCCAAATATCCAGTTGGTAGATTATAACGATGACTCGTATACGGATTACTAATAGCCGTGTTTTTTTTGATCGGATCCGGATCATTGAAAATTTTGAATTAAATTGACTTCTTAAACACAGGCAAATAATCGGCGATTTTGAAATCTGAAAAAAATTCATCAGATTGCCATGAGGTTGATTAACTCAAAACTTCAAAACGTGAACTCCATATTTTCTAGATTCTATTTTGACACTTTCTATGGTTCAAAATCATGGCAATTTGATGAATTTTTCAGACTCTAAAATTACCAACTGCTTATAGTCAGTTTAGGGGTCAATTCATTTCAAAATTTTCAATGATCCGGATTAGATGAAAAAAACACAGCTAATGTTTTATATATTTTTTGAAGCAGAAATAAGCCTGACCTTGCGGAGAGATTATTTAAAATGTCCCAGACTTCTTGCACTGCTTAGGAATTACTAAAGTAAAATTAAAACAAACTTATTTTGTAATTTCCCATTTTAACAGGGTTTTAAAATGTTTGCTTTTTAATAAATCTCAAAGCAATAATTGTTTAGGGCCCTGTATAGAGACTAATGGAATTTATCAAGGCTATTAATGTAATTGATAAACTTCGCCACACTTCCTGAGAGTATTATCTTAAAGGAGAATAATTTTCGTCCTTTATTTAACAAGGGTCTAAATGGATTATTGTACCATCTATAGTGTCGAGATGGGGATATTATAATAGAGTCATGCAAATACAAAGACGAGGTAAAATGTGTCTAATGAGGATTTAATAGTACTTTGGGCTTGAAATCTCTTTAGGTCCTTTCGAAATCCCCCTGGCGAGTAAAATATTTAATGCACGAAATTTTGTATTATATTAAATAGTATAACCTAATTTAATTTACCCGAGGTTGAGTAACGTAGGAGAATTCCCTTTAAAATAAAATATACAACTTTAATCAATATAATAATAAAAATTCTTTGCGAAAATGCTGTCTGTCCATTAAAAGCCACATCTGTCTTATTCACGGAAATAAATTGAACATAAAACACCTCCGCCACCTTAGCTACTAGTGACCTATTTCAATTTGAAGTCAACTTTGATGAAAAACGAAGTTTTAATTAACAATGTCAAGACACCCTCCTTAGTCGGAAGGAAAATAAATTGGTCCCAGGAGTAGTAATCCCTTATCGCTGTTATCTTAGGCATCTCTGCCAGCGATGTCAATTTGAAAACAAAAACGATTTTCGTTTATGGTAATTCCATTAAAGAAATTTGTCCCCATGTAAATAGCTCGAGAGAAATGAGAAAAGTTCGCTGGCAATATTTCCGACCAACAGAAGTCTTTCAAGATTCTACAGCTCATGAAATTTATAGGATACGATTAGTATGATGAAATTGTTGAAGAATTTATCGCGTCGTTGTCTCCTACTCAAGTTTACGTCCAGAATTTTGTTACTGGCATGAAATATGTTTGAGGGCATTTTATTGGAAAGGATCCTTTGCTTTTAATATAGGCGTAAAATCAGCTATTCCTGGTTTTCATTAGCTGTCACAATTTACATAATTTCTTCGGTTTGTTTTACTGTTGGCGACTGGATCAGGAAAGCAATTTTGAAGAGTATCTCCAAAAATGCAGAGATGAAATTAATAGGCGGAAATGAATGTTTTTCGGTAATTAAATTTGAGAGATGATATGAATAAAAAAAATTATTCAGGACCTGAAGCTTAATAAGTATAAACTGTTAATGAAAGCCATACAATTTATAACCAAGAACAGATAGACAAATACAGGATATTAACTTTGTTATAATTTTATTCAAGATTCTTGCTTGAGATTTCGAAAAATTAATCCTCCGTGACACTAATTTCTCAATGTAAATTTCAACAAATAAAAAGGCTTTTTGAGCAACTAAGCGCGATGAAGATACAGTGGTTGGCGTTTTTCATTCACTCAGACAAGGATCGTTATTTACAATTAGAAGTATTTTTCACTACTTCACGGAGTCCTTGTAAATGTAATTTAACTCTTGTCGTTCCAATATACATGGTCTGTTTAAATATCTCGGCCCGATAACAACAAGCCCTTTCTTTCAAATGATGGTTACAACAGACTGTTTTTCTCGGTTCATAAATCTTCCTTTAAACGAAAATGGGCAACATTAAAGTGGGCTTTTAATAAAACAGAGATATTTATACAAATATACCACTATGCACTTATGTGCATTACGCGGTCCTTCAAATCGGAGCAGTTTTCAGATTTATCCGATGCTGTCCACACACTACGAACTTTGTTTCCAGTTTTGTGCGATAAAAAAGATGGATCGTAGGATGGAAGGTATGAAGCTCCCACACATTCCGGTTTTTTGCTCCAGACTTGAACAATTCGGGTAAAATTTCAAGACTAGCTAGAAATCCTTAAATCCAGACTAAACCGACGGATTTTGCTCAAACACTTCAAATGTACTCGATCGTTCTTGGAATAATTGGGTAAATCTGGAGCAAAAGTCCATAGTGTGTGGCTGGCATAAGAGCTTTCTATAGGCTTTCGTTTCAGTTTTCATTTCATTAAGTATTCCCACAAATGTACTTTCGCTCCCAAATTTCAAGGGGTTTGAAAAGAGATGGCCTTTCACAGGAATACGTATTTATTATTTCTCAAAATTCTGCAGCATAATTCAATTTCATAAAGGTCAGCAATATTTACCCGGCCTTTACACAACTTTAAAACCACAATAAATCCTATGGTATATGGCCTGCTTTATGTATAATAACATTTAAAAATCTTTGTCTTTTTAAGGCGGTGTTTTTCCCCCTTAAACCCAACAACCTCAGATAAAATAATACGCATCTCACATTTGTCAATGGCCGGTATCGTATCAAAATGTGGAGAAAATTGGAGGCAGACATCCAAGGACCTTTCTTTGTTAGTAAATTGAAAGGATTAAATGTTTTCAGAACACAAAATATTTTGAGTAGGGTTAATCTCTTTTCGTTTTAAGCTAATAATATATAACCGGATTTGTTTTGAGTCAATGTTCCTTGTATATGAGCCGATGAGCGCCGTGCCATTCGCCGGTGACCAGCATTTAACACGTTGACTTCCACAATTAGCATAAAAGCTATCGTGAGGGAATTACATGTTAAAATGCATTTGCCGTGAGTGAGCTTTTAAATGCCGATCACCGGTGACCAGTATGGCAGTCAACGCATTAAAAGCTCTCTCACACAAAGGCATAATTCACTCCCGAAAGCTTTTATGCTAATTGTGGCAGTCAAGGTTTTAAAGCTCAGTTGTTTTTAGCTCTAATTAATACTTTTTAAATTATGGAAAATTTCCTGTTTTAGATTAGAGAGCACAAATTCTACCCAAGACTCCATACATATATATTTTTCTAGAGCAATAACTTTTTGTGAATAAGTGGCTTCAGCTTCCGCTGTAAAATCCACTCACATTTTAAATAAGCAGGCGTCTATTTATAAAGCTCCACTTTCAAATAGCATTAATAATGATTCTTATCAACTGGAAGGAATCTACCCACCACCACTACTATTCCCTGAAAAGTTAGTCTCTATGAAAAACTTTTTGTGACATCAATGAGTGGATCTTTAATTCTACGGGGCAGTGCATTAATGAGGTGAGCTGCTGCTGAACTAAACAACCCTTGCATTCATGGTTGTTTCCACATGCAGAGCAAAAATAGTTCGAAAGTCAACTGCTGCCAGAGTGCCAGTTATTCCTTACATTCACTTGACCTCGTTTTCAGTGTCAATGCTGAAGCCTGAGAAATGAGGTTATGTTTTAGATGACTGCTTAACAATGAAGAAACAAATTTATATGATATGAGCATGGTAGACACTGAGCTACATCCATTAATCTTGTGTTTTTACGGCAATAAAGACACTTTAGAAGACGGTACCAATTTACTTTTATTATTGTGGGTTTAATACATATGCTCGCTTTCATATTAAATAAAAGGGACTTTAAGCAAGACGACAAAATACCATAGAAATTGCGCTTTAGTCTGAAAAAGGTTTGAAACTCAAGGAAAGAAGAGAAAATAGAGAAACAACTTTAATTTAGGCAAGGGTTTCCCATTGAGTTACTGGTAAAATTTATAAGATCTTTAGTAACATATCTTCCACATATTAAACATTTAGCAATTATGAGTTAGTTGCGATTATCGCAGCTGTTACAATGATAAGATAAATTAATTATAGAGAATATTTATAACATGTGGGATTCACATTTTAAGCGTTCTGTGATACTACGTAGATCGTGGGACTATCAGTACATAATACAACCTAAAGCGAAAACTCTTTCAAGGGCTATAAACAGGATGTGTGATCTTATCCGTACCTTGACAACGCGATCAACCTATTTTGCAAAATTGGCTACTTAGTTTGTTCTTGTCATATTTAGGGCCGTATGCATCAAGAAATATTAGATTTTCTAGGTCTTAACGATATTCATCAACCAATCTTAAAGATTAAACTTAAAATTTAAGATAGCTTTCTGGTGATATTTGACTTTAAGTTCGAATTTTATATCTGTCAAACAAATGCACAAATGTAAAACATTTTAATCGAGTAGTTAAGGTATTATATTCGTGTGGAAGTTTTGTATTGCCTCAAAATACTTAAAATACTGTGAGTATATCGGAATAAAATTTGTGTTTAAATTTTAACTCATCTTCGTCATCAACTAAGCAGCTGATTTCGACATTTCGAAAGACTTCGAAAACTTATTAGGGTGCGTTGATAAACCAAAATATAAGCATTTAAGTTCAGTTGATGAATAAGGTAGTTTTGTTTAAATTTCTGGTTGACTTTAATTCAAATTTTGTCTAATATCGATATTAGTTTAGTTGATGCATACGGGCCTTATTTAGCTAGGCATGAAGATATGCAAACAAAGCAGAATTCTGTTCCCTTTTATTGAAGTTAGATACAAATTACAAGAAACCTAGTTATCCAAGAACCCAAAAAATATAACCTTACCACAGTATTGGTACCGCCTACACTACCGGATATGAGTCTCCTGAATCTGATCCAGTAACAGAGCTTAGCAAAAGTTGCGGAATATTATGTTAGTTCCGGCGATGGAATAATCAAAGAAATAATGTCACTCCTTACTGACAGATTTTTACCTTCATGGGGAAGACTTTGAGTAGCTTTTTTTAAAGGAACTGTCCCACGCGGCCTTGTATTGAAGTGTGTCCGACATTTCGCTTCTGGTAGGTATTTTTGGACCGCATATTATTGACAACATTACAAGACAAATTGTGTACTGGGTGGAGCATCCATAGAGAGTTGAATATAATGAAAACATTGAACTTGGTTCCTCTCGAACATGAGTTAGAAATACCTTTTGAAAGTTTCGAGTTTTATTTTCTATCTTGTTTCCTCGGTCAATTGCATGTAAAAAATTGGGCATATTCTCAATTATATAATTTGCAGCTCATAGCTCTTAAAAAATTGTTTATTTTGTTAGAATATTTGTTAACTTTTGCTTTCCTAAATGAAATGACTAAAAGCTTTCAATTACATTCCGTAAAATTATTTAGGAAAGATCTCAGCTGAGCAAAACCACAGGCGTGGTACCCTAATCTCCTTTTCAATTTTTAAGGTGACAGAAAAACTTTTATAAGTGCAAACCGAAGCGAATTTCATATTACCCGCACTATCTGAAGCTATGAATTGTTGTTGGTAAAGCACTTTAACTTCCATAAGACGAAAGTATAAATGGCATAAAAGGATTTTTGTCTTGAAAACTTTCAGAATATACTTGATTTACAAAGGAAATTAGTCCAGCTGTGCACATTTTAAAAGCGACCTACGATAGTACCCTTTTTGGAAGTGTAAAAATTCTCTCCATTAAAAGCTTTCATAAAGAATTAAGGAATATTTTTCCATTAAAATTAAAAAAAAAGGAAAAACAATTTCAAGAAAAACTTTTAAAGTGGGAAATTGTGTTGATTTCTTCGGGCCTTTTTTAAACATTTTTTTATAAGATCGTATTCGTTTTGGTTTAAACGGTCTATTGCAAAAAATGTGGAAGGTATTAAATGCCAAATTTTATTTCAATAGTCCTTTGAAGAAAGCTATTCTCAGGTTTCATACACGTTGATTCATTTTTATATGTTTGAGCAAACATAGGTGGTTTTTGTTATTTTTTGCAGGACTCTTTTATTACTTCATACATTCGCATTTATATACCATATATGGTTTTAGTCCTCAAAAAAGGCTTTCCGTCACTTATAACAATACATGAATTTTAGAAATCCGTTAAAAGTATCCTAAAGTTTTGGAAACAAATTAGGATTAAGCGCGATATATCTTTTCCCTCATTATTGGTTCAATTTTTCACGGATTTTAATTACCTAAACTAGTTAACATTTGCAGAAGTTGTGATCTCGGGTTTTTCTCCACTAAACAGAAAACAGTAGTTATGGAAGAATAGACAATTTATTTACTGTCTGCAGCTAGTTCTCTATACATTTGCAAAGGGATCTGAAATCACCAATTACACCATCTTGGAATTTGTAGTAACATCATTGGCGAGTAGATAGCACTAGTGTGTGGTCAGCTTTGACAACAGGAAATGTACATCTGGATACTCTGTTTGAACACACTAATCCTTGTAGATATACAATTTGGTTGGCTGGGGATTGATTTTGAGGATATCGACTACATCTGGAAACACTGTTGGGTTCTAGCTTCGAGAGGCTTTTTGTATGGTTTTCGTGAAGTAAAAGTCCGCAGTGTGTGGCCAGTCTTATAGATGAGCGGTAGGACTGGTGAAGTAGAGTATTTCTTGTGCCCCTGCAGGAATTAAGACTATTAGATACCCGAATGCTTAGACATTTAGGTCAGGAGAGAGAGCAGAAGTCCTCACTCCATTGATGGAAAGAGGTAGAGAGGGTTGTAGATCATTTGAGAGAAATCAGACAGCTTTAAGTTTTGTATGTATTAAACTCGATGCGATTCTACCTTACCCAGGCGAATTAAGTGATCCAATTATCCTTCCTAGATTTTTTAAACAGTAGCATTTCCAGAAATGTCAGAAACAGATACAAATGAGTATGTGAAACCAAGAGTGCTGCCATCTGCAAAGCTGTGATTACAGACCAGAGATATGAAATTATTAATGAAGAGTATAAAAAAAGTGATCGATATCTGATTCGCCAAATGCACACAAAATTAAAATTGCATTGATGCTCTTTTCATGCGAACTCGTTCTAATCAGCTCCGTCTTGATTTAACATCCAGGATCTGTCCCTCTACGTCCTCGTTCCAACGCAATCCCAGCAGCAAACTGCACTTCCAGCAGACCTCTGGGTCTGAAGAAGCCATCATCATGTTAAATTCTAATAATTAGTACACCATTATTTTATGTCCGGGAATAATCTCCGGTGATCTTACTTGGTGGAGATATTCGCGGACAACTCGAGAGAGAAAGAGAGAGAGAGTGAAACCGCAGCAATACATCCTCACTCCACTACGGTCTTAACACGAACTCCTTGTGCTAAAAGCTCTTATTTGTGATCAATACACTACAACTGATGGTTTTGCCAGCTGCAAGAATACAATTAAACCAGATTGTAGCCGTATCTCTCAGAACCATGCGTTATTAATTGGATATCGTTACTGGAAAACCCCGGTGGTTGTGAACAATGTAATATAATATAAACAACTTCTGCAATAAGGTACACACTATATACCCATATGAATTTGATTAAAATTTATATGCTGAAACAATATTTTTGAAATTATATGATGAAAAATATTTTAAAATTTGTAAAGCTATATTTTTACACGATTTCTTAATTAATTCACAGCAAAATCGATTTTAAACTAATACCATTCCAAAACCTCAAATAAAAGAGCAGGGGTTACAAGAGTTTTTCAGGTCTTTCAAGAATTACCTCTTTTTCCAGTAACAAATTCTTATATTCGACACCGCATCAAAGAATAACACAAAATTTAGATTTAAACTCTTTACACTTCCTTAAAAATTAATGAAAGTCTCGAAAGGCTTTTATCATCTGTGAAATTTCAGTTTTTCTTTTATGAGAAACAGAATTCCTATCCCCCTTCAAATTTAACCCTATTTCCAGTTCATGGTGACTTATCTTACATTCTGGATTATTCTGATTGATACAGTTGCGAAGTTCATGAATTTTAAATGTGTCCCTAAGTAAATGGAACCTCTAACATTTGACCCAATACTTTACGGAAAGGGTAGTAAAGTTGAAACCACCTGTCTTAAAACTTTATCATCTCAATAAAATGTTTTTTGAAAATTGTGTAAAAGTCAATTGATTTTTAGGATAAATGGGGCAGATTAGGCTTGAAAAAGGTATTGACAGATTTATGTCCACAATTCAATTATTTTTAATTCATAATTTTACATAATTTACTGGGGATTTTATTTGCATAAAGTGGGTCACTGCGTAGTGAAAATTGTGTTCTTATTCAGTGTTACTTGTGTACAAATTTGTAACTGGCATTCGAATAAACCTGAAAAAAAAATGTGAGCAAACATAGAGACAGATTGTAATGAAAATGATAGATTGTAATGACAGATTGTAATGAAAGGATTTGTGATCGATCTCTAAAGTAATTTTAATCTATTTTACATGTTAGAAGGCAGAAAAAATCTATTTTCTTTATCAAAATTATAGACAAATGCACCGATTATAAATAACTAATTTTTTCAATTATTTTTATAGAGAATATAAATATATATCTGCATCAAAAAAAGGTTTATACAAAATTCTTCTTCCGTTAAGGACTACAGATGATCATCTTTGCATTTGTTTGATTTATTTACAAAATTTTTCATTGACAATGTTGAAGATAAAGCGTTATTATTAAAAGATTCTTTGTCGGGATAGAAAGGCACCTGTTTATAAACACAATTTGTGGCGATAAAACAATAAAGTATACACAGACCAGGCGTGGATCCAGAGGGGGGGTCACGGTGGTTATGACGCCCTCTAAAACCTTGGTTTTGCGTAAAAAATTAATTGGTAAAAGCCTAAAAATGTTGAGTTTTTTTGTTTTTAATTTTCAGAGAAAATTATTTAAAACCAAGGTTTTTAAGGCCATCAAATTGGCTTCCCTTATAGTAGATTTTGCCCCCAAATATAAAAACAAAGGAAAAAATTGTCATACTTAAAAACTTAAACGAAATTTTCTTTAATTTTATAAACGAGTAAGGATTGTGAAAATAATGCCTTCATTCATTGCAGCCACTGTGACGAATAAATTTGTTGGAAACATTGCTTATATCCACTACATTATAATTAAAAAGTAATATACAACACTAAATGAAAAAAAGCATTAAAAGTATAAAAAACTAAAAGGTTTTCCAAATTTACAAAAACAGAAGGATAAAATTTGAAAAAATATATAAAAAACGGACTAGAATTATTGCATTAAAAGATAAATAAGAAGGAATTTAAAAAAACAGCATAACCATTAAAAAAATACATATTTAAAATATTAAGTTTAGCCTCGTCTACCAGTTTTCTTTATTTTAAAGTACGTCAACGATTACTTTGGTACTTTGTTTCGTTATGTATTCAATAGATAGATGAGGTAGCTATCTAAAAGTGAGCTTGAAAGGGAAATGTTTTTATCTCAGACACCATGGGAGATAATTTTGTATATGTTAGGATCACATGAAAATGTGTTAAGATTGAGCGTGCAAAATAAGTCTTATAAATTAAATTCTAATTCAGATTCACTTGGAGTAGGTCCCAAAATTGGAGAACACATTACCTAACTTAGCTAAAATAAAGAAAGGGAATCAACATGAAGAGAGCTACAGTGAACATGAAGGAAATGGTAAATTGGAAGACATAAAGGTAGTATCAGACTTATCATAAAATATACTAAATTCTTAACTAACCCAGAAGATATTTAAACTATTCGCAGAAATTATGATGATCCGCCATTGGCACGTGTATTTAAAATTTTAAAGAGCGTCACAAAAATTACAGGTGGAAACAAGTTGCACAGGGTACAAAGATGCATGCACAAAGGGATGAGTTATGTTGACGCTCTTCCTGAGGCTAATGATGGAAATATATATGTAAATATTTATTGATAACTTTAATAATTTTATAATATAAAAACTAAAGTATAAAAGGCTTACAACATTATTTAAGAATACCGGGTCTGTAATAAAAAGCATCGCCAAGCGTTAATACAATGTTAAGGCAAATTCAGTAAACTTCCGAGTGGATGATAATGAATTGTTGCAATTTGCTGCTAAGAGTAATAAATTATCATCAATCCGATTAGAACTTTTTTGGCGATTGATGTACATATTGATAGTCCCATAAATATTACAATTCTATTTTTCGTTAATTTGTATTAGTTCTTGAGGGCCGTGTTGAGCCCTTGATACCCTTGACGCCTTGAAGGCGAAGAGTTCACCTCTAAAATGAATGTTGAGAGAATTTCATATTCGAGTAATATTCGAGTTTAGTCAGTTGGACCTGATTATCTACCCGTATCAGAACAAAAAAAGTTAAAAAATGACTTTTTTTACTTTGTATAAAGTTTCCGTGGCATTATTTTATTGCACTATACAAATACATATGTAGACTTTGTAAATACCAAATGTGCTTTACTCTACTGGCATTATAAAACATGGCACAGATACTCCATAGATACCGATGGGTCAATTTATATCCTATGGCTCTTAGAACTCCTCTGCATTTGTTTTTTTTTACTCTTGATTTTTATGCAGAAATATTTCATTTCTTTTTAAAATTCAAAATTTCTCAGGTTAAATCAAAATTGCTCTAGACAGGTTATGAAAAATTCCTAGTTCTTGCTGAACAAGCATTCGCTCCAGGCTACAAAAAAGATTTCATTTCAGTACAAAACAAACAGGATTTTAAATACATTGTGAGAAATTTACAAATTCACCTATCCATATATCTTGACTGGAACATTCATCACAAGCCCCATTCACATAAATGCCAGGTCTATTGCCTTTGCGCTTCCATTTATCAAACCATTTCACATATGTATCTACGCATCTCTAAAGAGGCCCTCTGGCACCTTTCACAATTATTTTCTTTTGGCTTGTGTGGGAGTCATTTCGATTTAAGCCACAATGACTCGTGTAACGTTAGTATATACTTTGGATTCTTCTTCTTTTTTTAGTATGTTCAAAAGGCAGGAATGATTTAGGCAGGAAAGGGATCCCACAAAAATTTCTCTCAATAGCTGAAACAATTTTCATGGATATATCTCATAACCAGGAAAATAAATGTAGCGCAGATATACAAAGGAAACGTGTGTAACGTTAGAGATATCTACAAATTGTGGGGTATAAGAGTATGAACTGCTGTAACAATTTATCAAAATCTACCTGAGTACTTCTATATACGGGAAGTGAGAAAGTTTATTATAAGAAAAGGAAATCAGAAAAAAAAGCTTGTTAAGCCAGAGGGCATATAGAAGATTGATATTTCCAGAATTCATTTTTGATGCTGAATAACCACTCTTTAACAATTTTTTACCTTTGCGAAACATTCAAATTTTCTATCTAAAAATTGTCTAATATTTTTCTATAAATATACTCATAGGTGGCTATCCTGACAATATATGAAAGAGGTTGTAATTTATTTAATAATTGAAAATATCACAAGTCCTTTGGGTTGATGAAATCATAAAGAGCAAATCATAAGCTTCCATAGAAAAATGTTGTACATAAGTAGTAACTTCTCATTAATCGTCATTCTGGAAATTTGCAGAAGGTATTATCGTCATAATAATTGCGTGTAATCGAACTGCATTTTTTATTCATTAAGAAAGTCTTGTTTGCTTTTAGGTGAATAGTTGACGTGTATTCATACAAATTAGTATGAGTTCTATAAAACTTTTCTCTCAACATCAGATTATATTCCCCTTATACCTCGTTTCCACTCAAATAAAATTTCAAAGCTAACAAATTGGGAAACATGTTTGCAATAATTTTTATTAATGGAAACGTTCATCAAAAACCAAGACTCTTGTTGGAAACATATTTGGAAGTTGGCCGGGTAAAGTTACACAATTTGTTCTGTTGATTTTTCTTTTTCTTTAAAAATGAAAACACTCAAGTCGATGGCAAATTGCACAGTCTTTTTCTCAAGTTGATATTAATTTTAAATTTTAGCCATGTTAACAATTAGTTGCCCGACTTGTTGGAAATATTTATGTGAATGAAAACGAGGTTTTACAGTTCAATACGCTGCTATTTTTTATTCTATTTTTATTCCACACAGTATGATAGGAAATTCTGAATAATACGTAAAGTTACGGAAAGTATTTTTACACCTTTGACCTTTAAAATGGATATAAATGATGTGGGGTAGAGAAATGGGTATGCTCATGCCTACATAGAAATCTCCAAAAATCGCTAAAATAGTCCTGAATCGACTTAGCATCTACTGGAAAATTAAAATGGACAAATCGAAATGACTCAGTGATCAAAGTGATTTAGAAATAACAGGTGAAAACAAATAAAACACTTTTATATATCCTTTTGCATATATATATATACAGACATATCCAGGGACTCTCTTCTAGTGCAGTCATGTGAAAATGAATAAGCATTGAAACGCTGTTATTCTGTTTACACTTCAAGGAAGTAAAAAATTATGGACAACCATTCCATCTATTCGCTAGAATCTCATTTTATATCTTTATTTGATCTAACCCTATCGATCCATTGAGACCGCCTTTGAAAATATTTCCACAGATATTTTATTCTTCATTGATACGAATCAGCACAATTGGCTGAATTAAGATGTTCAGAGGATTTTGAACAGACATACATAAATACAAATGCAAGTAAGCACTTGAACTTAATAGGCCTACATAATTTTGTCAAGGAAGATGGTGCGGTTATTCGTGTTTAAAATAGAGGACTGTCAGAAAGCTTCCTCTATGTATAATGCTTAAATACTTTGGTTTACCAACTGTCTATGGGCAATTATTTAATGTGAGCTTTCGCAACAGGGGATGAGTCACATTTCTACGAAATTTTCAGGACTGCCTGAAAGGAAATCACTGAAATAGCACGAAAATTTGTTTATCTCAAATTGTCCTCACTCCGCGCCACTGTAGTCCTAAAAGTAAACTCCATGAGAAGTTGTTTCTGTCTACATAACAGCTTGGAAGAAAAGCACTTTACTCAGGTTGAAGTTGTTATCTTTTCCCTTGGAAATTTACTTAATGGGTCGAAGTCTTGTTTGAAGTATGTACCTGAAAAAATACCTCTTGACTTGTATGATGAATGCGAATAACGTTGCTAAAAATATCTTAGAATGGTAAAAAATAGTATCTGAAATAAATTGAGAGAAGTCAGTCTTTCTTTAAAAATGATAATAAGCATTAGAAATTAATATATTCAAATGTTTAAGAAGATGCACGCGTTTTTTTAAATGTAAGGAACAGAATTTTACTTTAAAAAGTATTCCAAGAATCCAAGATATTCTTACTGTTTCCAATCTAAACGACAAAAGAGGAATATTCGAATATTATTCAGGAATGAATATTTTCCTTTCCTATCAAGATATCGTGTCAATTTTTTTCTGTGAAATATAGTTTCGCCACCAAATCCAAACCCTCTTCTTTATGATAAATTTCTGACCAGGCACTCTCCCCCCACCTGAATAACTCCTAGAGTTAGGAAATGTTCGAAGAGCGCAAATGCCAAGAGACAACCGGTAATTTGAAAGAAGTTAGCTCTAAAGAAAGTTAGAAATGTAAAATCCACGTGAGTTACGTATAATAGCTTCCAAAGTAATGGATTAAACAAGGGAGCCTAGGTGGTGGGAGATGGGAGTGTATTAATTTCCACATGCATTAAGGAATTTCTATATTGTGTGCAGGATGTCAGGACCTTGAATCATATGTAGAGAGAGTATAACAAAGCAGTCTATCACAGTTACGTGGATTTCATACAAGCGTACGACAATATGGACAGCAGAGGTTGTGGGCTACTTCTGATCTCTACGGAAGTGCCTCGAAAGATTGCAAACCTTCACTGCCTAAGGGTCCATAGCAATCATCTGTATCAAAATATCATTTTGAAGTTCTTTAGTTGAAGAAAATTAAGAAGCTGTTGGAAAAACAACAGCCTCAAAGGCGTCTGTGGATTCGGATTCGATCGGCACTGTACTTTTTGGCTATTGTAATTTGTTCATTAATGTTTTATTTTGGGGAAATAGGAATATTTTTCTATCTTCTTTAAATAACCCAGGAAATACAACTTTTTTTAGGTACAAAAATGGTACGGAACTACGTGAGGAAAACTAACAGGGGCAATTATTAAAAATAAGCTCTTGAAGAAATTAAAGCAGAACATATAACAAAGCTAACAAACAACAGTATTCGATACATTCCTATCATTTTTGGTACTCGATGCTTGGGCCAAAAAGTATTCGATACTTAGTATCGATTGTGCACTGCAAATGCAATGAAATTTCTGAAATAAAAGCGACAGACAGAAAATATGTCATCAGGATTAGTTTATTAATAAACAGCAAGTTCCAATACAGAGTAGGGATGGCAAAGACATCTCGATAAATAATAAATATCGATCAATTTTATGTACTTATCGATAAATGTTTATCGATATATTAACTTCTGATAATCCGATGTTTTATCGATATTGGAAATCGAATTATACCAGAAACACATACAATATTTATTCTATTTAAAAAGAACTTCTGGCAATACTGTTATTTCCTTCTCTGACGAAAGATGAAATCGAAGTTTATTTGTGGGCATATTACAAGAAATTGGCTCATACAAAAAAACACATAAAAAAGAAAATTCAGAGAGAGAAATGAAGAATGAAATGAGAGCTGTCTAGGAACTTCGAATGAAATGAATATTGTAAACTCAGATATTTTTAAGTATTCTTTCTACTTTTGTATCCAATGAAAGGTTTTCTTCTAAAGCGGGAGCATCTTTCAAAATTATTGTTTTTGCATTTTTTACCAGACAAATGCTGGAATTTATCGCTGTACGTAGAGTATTCCATAATATATGCTGTATACTTATTACAAATGTGTCTATTATTTCTTACCAAGCATACCGTTGATTTTGCCAAATATATCGATAATTTTGGGATTTTTCCTGATATATATCGGCTATCGATATCGGCTTTGTGTTATATGATAATTTTATTTATTTATATTTTTAAAACTTCTGATATCCCTAATTCAGAGGTATATTTTTTTGGGATGGACTAGAAATTACAGTCGCTTCAATTGTAACAACTCCAACGTAAATAGAACGTCTTGTCCTTTAAAGTAGTGGGAAAAGGAAGAACAAATCTATCCATAATTGTCTCAATTAGCTAAGAAAAAATTGTGTGTCGTGGGCAACTTCAGTTTCCAGTGAACGTACCTTTATATCAGAAAAAAGAAATCACTTTGAGCATAAGCACGTGAATATATTTTATGTATATGGGCAAGACTCTACGACTCTAAAGTGCGCGGTTCTAATCAAAATAATAACAAAGATTTTTGAATAGCATAAGACATTTTTCAATTAGGTATATTATATTTATGGATGTCTATATACATAAATCTCAGTATAAAATCCTCTGATTAGAAAAGAGTATTTCTTGTAACCCATTATTTAATTCTGCCAAGAAAGAAAAGGAATTACATATTATTGCAATTTATATGAATGCTGGTAAAGAAAAGATATTGGAGTGAAGCTCCCAAAAAGAGAATCTTCCCAAATGATTGGTGAGTTTTGGGGAGCTTTAAATAAAGATATAATTAAAAGTGGTTTTCGAAAAGCTGTTATTTATCCATTTGTAAGAAATATTGTTTCTGATTCAGCGTACATTCCGATTTCTCTTAATGACTGGAAAGAGAAAAAATCAGCAAAAAAGGTCCTTAAGAATCTACTCAAACAGCTATAATTTTGGAAATTTCTTCCGAATATATACTAGATGTCTCAGTGTTTGATCAGATTGATGAACCTCCTGTGAAAAATTTGGCAATCGGAAAAACATGACCTTCCAATGATATACAAACTCCGACAAACATAAAAACAAGCAAATCCAATACAGGAGTATGATAATGCAAATTCTGTGATGCATTTAATAAACAAGATAGGTATTTTCTCCAGACCTCAAAAACTTTAGCTAAAAAAGATTGAAGGCGTGGCTAAAACTAGTCTAGTCATTTATTGTTTTATACATATTGCTTTTAAATATTAAAGGTATCAAACCTTACAACTAAACACAATTTTCATAAAAGCATTCGGACAGGATGCTATATCACAATAATCCATTTATCTACAGCACCATTAATAATTAGATTTACCACAACTTAGGAGCTTACATTATTCAATCATGAAACCAACCCAGAAATAATCCAAACTCACGAACAAGCTCACCAAATCCTGAACGGCAGCATTAGACATTAAAAATGACCCAATATCCGTACAAACTCCGGACGGACTAAAAGTTTCTTAATAAAATGTAAGCCATTTAAAGAAATTGTAATAGATCGAAGATCACAAATAGACTTTAATCTTGAAGCTTCTAAGGGGAGTAGTACTAAAAGCATGCTTCCCCTTAATAATTGTACTACAATTCCCTAGTTATCCATTTTCGAATGTCCAACACGTGGTTCGTATAAAAATGGTATGCATCCTGTAAAGCTTTCGCTCTGAAAGATTTATGTTTGCAGTGCTGTAAAAAAAATTCATTAAAATTATTCACTTGTGCGATGGAATCATGTCTATTAAAGAAAATTAATTAAAACATAGATTGGAATTTTTTAAAGCAGATCTACATTATCTTTGTTTTCAGAATAGATTCCTGATAAATTTCTATTTCTTGTTTTGCAGGATATTCATCCTGATTCTATCATTGGTCTTTCTCGAATGATTTATTGCAGTTCTGGTGAAGTTTACCTCTTTTACTTGTGCTATCCTGTCGAAACGTTACAAGATTTATTGCTCTCTTTTGAAAGGCGTTGTTAAAATTGGCACAAAAGTCGTTGACATTTAAAGTTCTTATCACTGTTGTATTCAGTGACAGGAAGAAATCCGCAGTTAAATCTGCTTCAAGCTTAATCACTAGAAAAATCGCACAGATAAAAGTTTAACATTGGATTTGTAGATACAGTGGATCAATGTTTGAGCAATTACACTACATGGAATTTAATGGATGAAAACTAAAGTACATCCGTGTTGAAAAGATGGATGCGGTGGAATTTGTAATTTTATGGCTTGTGTTTGTGAGCATCTGAAAAAGTTGATATGACTGTAGAATGAAAAGAAAGCATAGAATGTTCTGGAGTAACAAGCTGGGGTAGCTAGTTAGATCACTAAGGGGTGAGTACAGTGTAGAAACGCCTCGATTCGAGCCATTTTGGGGAGTTTACTTCAAAAAAAGATAACATCCAGGGGTGTAATATTTATCGTCTATTATTAATGACACTTTCATCTACAATTAAAAAAACAGAGATCAAAATTGACCGATTGGATTATGCGGGAAAGCCGAAAATTCGCCACTCGACGAACATGTACCTATGGCACACAGTTTAAAGAGCCCAAAATATTTTTTCCTAT
>QYTT01085575.1:60911-73410 GCA_006980735.1 Dasypogon diadema | reverse complement strand
CCCCCCCCCCCCCCCCCTACTCCACTTTGCTTAGGAGCTACGAAATTCAAATTCAAAATTTCTGAAAAAGGGATAGATTTGTGTAGGTATTTAAGATGATGTTCTTTTGGAAATTTCACTATTTAAAAAAAAAAGAGAAAGACAGAAAGGTTTCTAGGTGGGATCCCTACTTTCAATACTTGAAGAGGTATCATTAATTTTAAGAAATAAAATGTTTCATCAAGACAACGTGCCAGCATACTGTGGAACGATTGTTAGGCATTGGCTAATAACTACCTACGATTTATGGATTGGATGGGGTGGAATTGTTATCTGGCCACCAACATCACCCGATTTTACGTATAGATTTTGTAGAGTACAATGAAGGAATACATCTTTTCTATAAAATTTCCAAATTTGTAGATCTTAGCATACACTTAAAGCCGCTGGTGATATCTGCGATGCGATACTAAACTCATACACGATTAATGTAAAAATTGACCGAAAAATCTTCAATTGCTGTTATCTCGAAAACGGTTAGGGTTGTCACCACCCTCCCATAAAATTTTTTGTTTGTCTTACGAAGGGTAAAGGGAATAATAAAACTTAAAAATATTCCTTAAAGTTTTCCTAGCATAATAACTTATGTAGAAAAATGTTGCTTTTACTTCAAATGTATAAAAGCCTATTTGTATATAAAGGAGATCAATAATTTGTTTATCTTTTCAAAAATACATGATACATGGACACTTATGAAATTTTTATTCTGCGTGTGTTGATCTTATAGTAATAGCTTTAAATTTCACAATGTCTTAAGCAAAAATTCGATAATTAGTATATGAAATCAGATCCATGAAAATGCACACTTTTTAAAATCACTGACAACTGTAAGATTATCCTGATAAATTTTAATCTCTACAAAATTTCCTGGCAATCTTTATTCTTTAAATCTCCTTTCCACTAGAGTTTTTTTTATTTTTGTTGAACTTGGCTTCATCAATTCTATTCTGTTCTTTTTTCTACGAATTTATTTTTATATCTTTTTTTAGGAATCTGAAAAAAAAACTTTCTGCCCGGATAAAGGCACTTCCTGGTAATATACCAAGGCAGAAAACATTATAGAATTTTTCTATTTAATACCCAACCCATGTGAAAGTGCAGCATGTTATCCTTTAATGGATTTCGTGCTCTTCTAGTAAATCTTTGGTGTGCAGCATTTCATTTCATGTGAAACTGCTGTCACGAAACATTTTTCTTATTGAAAGGATTACTTCTTCTATTTGAAGACAAACAGAGATTTATTGTTAGTAATTCGATACTGCTGTTCCAGAGACGTGGCCGTAAATAGAATGAGAGCGATTTAAAAAAAAAAAACTGAATTAGATATTGGTTGGTTTTTTTTTTAAATAAGGAATTAAAGAAAACTTGAAGAAGAACGGAAGAAGGAGTTTATGTTAATCAGTTAAAAACACTTTTTAATATAGTTTAGTTTAGTTTAGTTAGAATACTCTTGAAGTACTAGTAGACTGCTACTATAAAATACCTTCATGATTGTTTCAACGTAGTTTTTCCCTATTCAAGTGTGTAGGATTTCTTTAAGTAAACCAAATTTCTGCGAAAAAATCATTTCAAAAATCCTCTCTCTCGTAATTCCCGGGTAATTTCTTCTCAATTTCATGTTAATTCCGTTGGCAATCTCAGTTGAATATATGTATGTGTGGCAAATTATTATTCCATACATATATCATCTGGAATAATGTTTCAGCTTAGTAATTCTCATTTCGAATTGAACGAAATGGAATTAGAAATTTTAAATTCCATAGAATGGAAATTAAGTGGGAATTAATTTTGAAAGGAACGATTGCTTTACAGCTCTGCACTAGATTACGCAGTGTAAGCGAAAATCAAAAAATACAGAAACCAATGTATCCGTTTTGTGGAACCAACTGCTATAAACCTATAGGGCAATAGATTGCAATAAAGCGAAAATCGGTAAAAAGATAAAATTATGGATGTGACAAGATTTCAAAATTATTTAGAGTGAATTCCAGACAAATTTTACCTTGGAGAATTAATGAAGAATACAATTTTGGGAACAGTCCGAATTATAGGAAAAATTTTAACATAAAACCGTCCTCCATTAGATAATGGTATGATTGCAGATAAATAGTTTATAGTTCGGATAGCCGAGAGTGTATAGCAAAAATGATAAATATAATAATAATGTAGGTAATATTAAGTCATATGTTTCTTAATAAGTATTGCAACTATATCTACGAATTTTTCCGTCGATTTTAGACTGCTTGATTGTTCCAGCTTCAAGTGATTTCTAGAGATTATTATTGCTAGACAACGCGACGGTGAAACTTGGAAGGATACCCAATTGCGTTATCTACTTATAGTTGAGTCCAAAAAACTCTATTCTCAACCATCAGTCATCTTTGCCTTAGAAGGATTCTACATTACAAAACGCTTTTCCTATACGCATAACTTTTCAACGATAGAAAAAGGATATATTTAGGATTTTTGACACCTTCTCTAAATTTCTGTAAAATTTGTAAAAGTTAGTGTTTAATGTAAGAAAAAAGCACTATCTTTGTGCAAAATAATAATTATTTTCCATTTGTGTCAAAGTTCACTATTCATATTAGAATTATACTTAAATGTTCTCAATTTCCTTGAAGAAGCCAGCCGGAAATAAACAAATTTAAAGACGTAAAATTTCCAGGGACATTATATACTCATAAGAGGAAGTCACGTAATATTGACTTAGAACGACAGAAGCAGTACGGAGAAGTTGAATATCTGAATATTTTTATCATTTTAATAGCATCTCATAAATTTCATGAGCACGAAATATTCCTTCAACAACATCTTTCATGGCTGGTAAGAATGCTCGAACTTTTCTCATTGTTGTGGAGTTATTTACACGGGAAGAAATACTTTTAATGGAATTGTTGTAAACGAAATCACTTTTGCTCTTAAATTGTATGTATCGACTTTGATGCCATCGTTTAGATGGATTTTGAAAAGATTATGGTAATAAGTATTTTATTTCCCACCTTTCAGGATATACTAATTATCTGTTCTGTATATATTTTCCAAAAATGCCGACTTTCCGGATCCTTGAAAACAAACAAAAGAAATCGTAAACATTAAACTAACACTCTCCTTCAATTGAATCGTGTATTCTTTTCTTTCGTGGAGAGAACATTTCCATAAATTAGCTATTTGGACTACTCACGGCTTCAGGCTTAACTTTTCCTGTAGAATTATTTGGCTCTGTAAATCGAAAACTAAGATAATCTCAGCAAAGTTACTCCAAAGAAATTGGAAATTTCGATGCGAAGCAAACATCGGTAATATCGAAAAACCAATTTTTGAAAAATATCTTAAGTAGAATAAATTAAGGAAGCAGTCGAAATCTACTGATAGAAATCTTTTTAATCTCTGCCGGAAATTTTGTGCATAGAGTGATTTAAGAGAATCTGCTTATGCTTATCTTAACACGGAAGACAATAAACGCAATGCAATATATGTTGGTCAAAGCAATTTGCGAGAGGGGGGGCGTATCGGCGTTTGACATTAAACGGAAGTTACTTTTGCCTTTTATTCTTGGGAATTAGATTATTGTAAAGATTTTTTTTTATTTAGTATAATGCAACAATTGCACCCCCTTGACACACTTCCCTTCCTATTCTACCTACTTGCCTCCTGGAGAATACCCCTTTAGCCTTTGGAGCACTCTAGGAGTTATATTGTTAGGCTGGGCGAGCGCAGCGTATCTTTAATTGACACGTTCCAAGTGGTCTGCTCACGGTCCAGCTAACGACCCTTAGCAGGATATTCAAGATGGAGTAGGAGAACCAGGACCAAACTGTCGCCCCCGTTTATAAGACAGAACACCAAAAGTGCACAGTACGTTCAGGAATAATAATATCGTGTATGATAGATCCGGAAATAAAACGGGAACCCAGCCGAAAAATATTACGTCATAATTAGAAGAGTTGTATAGAAGTAGCAAATTAATTTCATCCCTTTCCTGACCTTTTTCAATGCAAGTGGATTTTGATACAATTGTATTGTTTGGAATCTGTATAAATTAGCAGGTTCAGTCGCAATATATGCGAGCTTCATTATCTGGTGCTATGACTATTAACAAGTATCGGGATTGTTGTTACTACACTGAATAAATTAAATTCTGCGATGCTAACATTAATTTTCAGACGGTGGAAATCTTAAAGGTGAGCAAAATATACATGGCCTTTTCAAAACCTCATACACACGAGATTAATAAATTTATATTAATTATTGCTTGTTATATAGATTTTCAATTATCCATTTGGGAAATTTCAGCAGCATTTCGATGTAGTCACATATCTACTACGTGATACTGTGACTATTTTCAGTAAAATATACTTGTTGCAGAATCCAATCAATTAAAAACATTCAAATTAATGAGTTGCTCGAAATATACTGCACACCATTACCGTGGGGTGAATTGAAAAATACCCACCTATCAATAGCTGTCTACGAGGGTCAATCAGTTCAGGTGCAATAAATTGCTTCCTGCCAGTAGGGTACTACGTACAAACGTATTACAACCTGAGCGGGTGATTTTATTTTATAATCCCGGGCAGGGAAATAGGTGATAATTACTATTGGTTGGAAATTTACGTTAGTAATTCAATCTTCTCGGAAATCTATCAAAATCTACATCGGAGTGCTCTTAAATGGGGATGTGCTTGGATATTGATTTCAGACCTTTTTGAGAATCGATTTTATCGTTTTGGGTATTTTGGAAGTCCAATTAATACCTTAGTTACTAAATCTATGGAGATATATGTATGTATGAATATATGCAGTATGCTTGATGTAATAATAATTAAAATTAATTGATGAATTTCCTGGGTTTATTCTGCCAAATTTTTATGTTTCCAGACAAGGACTCTGTTAACATTTTAGGGTAACAATGCTATCTTCTATGCATTTACTTACTTACTATCATATATTATTTTTTATTGATGTTAATTTTCAAACGTCAACGAAAATATATGGGCATTTCTATGCTTGAGTTACATATTTAATTTTTTCTTGATATTATCTTAGTCTCGGTCTAAATGGAAAATTGAAGGCGTTAACAATATATATATACATATATATATAAGTAAATAAATCGAAAAATGAGAGTAGCTTTGATCGTATTGTACAGTTTTTAAGAAAATTACTTCATACCACTATTCTGTAAATATATAAATAGTACTTTTTGAAACGTATTGACAGTTTTTAGATTTTTAACTTGGTTATCGAAATATAAACTTTCGAAATTTCCAAAATTCTGTCAATACAAATTATTCGGATTAAAATTGAGTATAAAACGGAAATTTGAAGTTCGAAGTTTAGTTTTAAGAAATAAGATCTCAAAGAAATTGCATTTAAAGATTGACAATGTTCATTACTCGATTTCAGTGAACAGATGAAAATATATGATATAAAGAACTATTCTACCAATCCAGGGCCAGAAAAAGTATTTTCTTTTTTTTAGTAAATAGTGTAATGAAATATGACAACTTAATCAACTTCTTGTATGTGATTGAACGTAAGATGGAAGAACTTGTTGGAATTTTGAATTAAATTTTTGAAAACACTTGAAAACTTCATATGAATAGAAAAATTTTCTTTCTAGGTGTAAGAAAAGTGTTTCCATCACAGGAAGTCAACTTGATCTTCATCAGTATGCCGATCGACTTGCCTGGCATAGACACTACAGCGAGTAGTCAGGAATGACTAGAAAATTTCCGACTACTCGTTGTATTGTCTATTCCTGGATTAGTGTAACATTTAATGCGTCCTTTTTAAAATCGGGGGTAACCGCCCTTTTACGGCAGAAGATGATTTGGGTGAAGCTTATCGGCCCTCTAATTCTTTATCTGCTATTGTTTCCCCTCTGACTAGCATACAGTCGTTGTTTACAATTGAGGTCAGAAGCTTGCGCTTCTTTTTTGAGATGGCAGATTACGTCCGCACCTGTCTTAATTGTCTGAACTTGTAGACAATTGTCTTGAAGGGCGTTGACCGGTATTTTCTCAATATTTAAATACAAGTTCCACCAAGTGCTTTTTCCTCTTTTCGTTCAGAAGTGTATAATACTACACTTTTGAGCGTAGTTCGGTCTTAATAAAAATGCTGACCAGGTATATAGCTGCGAAAGGTCGTAAAATTCCACAACCTGTAGGTTTTCTTCAGGAAAGGTACAGTCTGTCAAACAGTGGTCCTTCCAAAAGCTGCACCAGTAGGGTCGCATCACCCTTTCCCCCATGATTTTATGTGCAGATATATGAAGGTCTATGATTACCACTAATATGAGAGTAAAGGCTCCTTTGGCTCTGCGTCTTTCTTTTGGAGGGAGTTACCTTTTTAATCGATTTGGGTGTGAGGCCAGGAAACTGCGGCTTCCACTGCAGTTTGAATAGGTAATTTCTACCGTTCTTTTATTGATATTGTCTCCCATTTCTCGAATTTTCACAATTAAATATTCCGGCATGATTGAAACTGTCAATATTACGCCGTGTTTTCGTCATGATGGCCCGAAAGATTACCCTGACGTACCTAAGTCCCTTAACCACAACAAGTTGTGATTCATGAATGATTCATTTTAAATGACTATAAAATTTTTTGTTCATACTTGATCAATCGAAATTTTAAACGGCAATTGATGAGTAGCTGCATTCTGTACCAATATATAAATGTGTGTTGCAGGGCCATAAAATGTTACTGCTATAATAATTCCTTTCCCCAAATTTCTGGAAAGGGCGTATTCCTTAAGATATTGAGAAAATATTACCATTACTAATTCAATCGAAAACGTGTTTAAATTTGCGGCCACTGGGTACAACTATAACAATTTTAAGATACGAATAAAGCTGAATAGCTGTTGGCCATTTTTTGGTTGAAAAATACCCAATCTCTAATTATATACCAATCGCTATTGATAGCAAAATCGACTAGCTCAAAAATTAAAAATGACAATTTCTCGAAGTAAATGTACGTACTGACACGTTGAGACTTTAAAAAGATTGTCCAGATTATTACTGTCCGATACAAACGCCACTGTGCTGATTATATTTTTTACTAAAATATATATTCTACCTGATATACCGGGACTAGAGGATTGTATAAACCCTTCATATATCTAATCAATATTTTCTGTATATAATTCATTAACAACATCGGTAATCTTAGACTGCTGAGAAATCCTTGAGCCCATTATTTCTCAAGTAAGAGTTTACCGCCTGTTCGGCCTTATTGTTATCAAATTTTTTAATGTTCTACGTTAATTTAAGGTTTTTTGTTTTTTAAATTCCACTTTTTACTTGGTCTAATTAATGCCATTCCTTTCACCATATTTGAGGTTAAAATTATATTCATATTTGCTGTATTTACTTCAGGCCTTCGACACCGGACTGGAAATTTCCCAAATGAGGAACATAAAAGGCTGTACAAAATGTTGAATTCTACAGTCATAGGATTTCTTCTTGAAACAGTTACTTTGATCAATATATCAGTACCGTGACTTTTAATTAACTTCGCACAATGCAAAAAGGCATAAAACAGAAATATTAATTTCTATACTCCCACGATAGATAGCTCCAAGCTTGAAATTAGCAAATATTCACGTTTCACTGTCGATGACAATAACTGCGAAGCAACTTATGTAACACTAACTTAAACATAATTTTCTTTTTGCTTAATTAAATTGGTTTATTTTCTCTAAAAATGGTACATTCTAATGAGCGTTTCGCCATCTCCTAAATTGCTTTATACCAATAGAGGTTGAAAGATATATTTCATTTATGAGCTGAAATTTTCTTGCACATGATAACCAAATTATGAACCCCTCTGGAGTATTTCGTAATTTCTGAGAATCTTGAAGAATTATTGATTGAACGTGTTCAATTTTAACGAACCAAACATTTATCACAACTTAATTAATTTCAAATTAAGATCAATTCAATTTTTTACTTTTGATGTGTTTTATGTTAATACGTAATTCGTAAGCTGTTTCAATCTTTATTCACTACACAATATCGGTGTATAACACAGTGTACGAGGATTCTAAAAAGAGGATTAAATGAAGTGGATATTACTAAAATCTGATTGAAACTTAGGGTTGAAATTTAAGGTCCTACATGCTCTTTTCATCAGATACTTTCCAATTTTTATATTTTTTCGAGAGATTGTTTTACTGATAGAAAACTACATAAAAAGAGTTGATGGTAACTTAAATACATATATCCTAAATAAAAAATTAGATTTCTTTAAGATATTCAACAAATATATCTTTATTTGCAGTTTACTTCCTCAGGATGTATATGTGTGTATTTTAAGAGACGGATAAGATAGATATATATATATTGATATGCCCTATGCGTACCTACTAATGAGATTTAAGTAATCAACCGGAGTTGGATAGAGGAATTTGTGGCTTTGGATTTGTTTGTCGTAATCAAAGTAAGCTGGTTAGTTATCTTGCGGCAAATACGTCTATAGCATTGTCTAACAGTTAAATATGCTATGTTCAGGTTGTATATGTTAAAAGTTTCATCAAAAAGCTCACCGTGAGAGTACCAGGTTGGATGTTAATTGAATTCGTTAAGCAAACGTCCCACAAAGAAAATCGTTTATTGCGAAGTTAGGAAAACAACCCACAAAAATGAGAATAGATGATACTGCGGTCTTTCCTACATGAAATATTTATACTACTTACGGGATTGTTATATGAAATGAACAGCCACGTGCTACTTGTTTTATACATTCAATTAAATTACATGTTAAGATCAAAAAGTAAATATGTTCCGTAAAGTTATTGATACTTGTAAAAAAGTTTGATTACGCTCAGTACTCAGTTATAAAAAAAATACCTGGTTAAAATTTTATAAAATATATGCTTGGGAAATACAAGCTAATGACATGTAAGTAATTTTCAAGGAAAATCACTTGCTGTCAACACGATCGACTTTCGCCGAATGTCATTATTTTTAAACTTTTTTTTAGTGCATTAAAGTCACAACTTTTCCTTTTGATTGCTAATGCTTTTCTGCAATCACTACAGGTGAAATGATGAAATATTATAAATTTTTTGTTGTAAACCAAGTTATTTTTGGAGGTTTACAACAGCAATAGGTTTATGTTCTGATCGCAGTAAAAGGAGGCAGATCATGACAAATATGTATGTTTTTCTTAAGGGTACAGAAATCTATTGTTCTTACCTTACGTTTTTCCCATTAAATTTTACACATTTAGGAAGATTCTGTATATATATTTTCTAATTCTCTCTTTCATACCAAGGACCCAGCAGAGATGAAACATGACTTGAAGGGTTTTATCAATTTCCCTATGTCCTAAATGATTATGTGATATTTATAACACTAAAGAAATCATTGCCTCAGGTACGTAGAATCTTAATTGTTGTTTATTTCTATATATAAGACCGTTATTCAAATAAACTATGTTTCGACTCTCCTCAATTCCTACAGAGGAGGATCTTGAGACTGGAAAATAGCCATTTTTTGCTCAAACGTGCTTTCTTCTAATATTATAACATTTTGGCACCCATAAGAACACTATAATCTGTTACAATTTTAAATGATCCCTCTACCAAATAAATTCTGAATCCGCGTAATGCATATATAATCGCGAAAATCTCTAATTCGTAGGAGTGAGATTTTCTTTCTGAATCAACAGTTTTCCTAGAGAAATGAAACAGAGAATAAAATTTCCCGTCGCTTTTCTTCTGCAGTAATGGAACTACTATCACAATGCAGCTTCAGTCCTAATATCAGAGAATAAACCAAATCTTCCAATGGTTTAGCAATCAATATGTGAAATATTTTACAAATTTACGGAAATAAGAGTAAAGCCCTAAAAATCTCTGAACTTCTCTCATATTTTTTGGTAAGGAATTTTCTTTACAATCATCAAATTGAACGTATCAAAATATTATCCCTTACTGTTTCGCAGCTTCTAAAAGCAATTTGTATAGCTCTTTGATTCCTTTCCTTATCTATCTGAAGATTTAATTCCAACGGGAATTTTCAGTATATTTTAGTAGAGTTTCTCCTAAATCAAACCCTTTTGTCTTATAATGTGGGCGTGTCGTGATGCATATCTTATTAATAAGTTACTGATGTGTATTGTATTGTATTGTATAGATACGAAACCAAAAAAAAAAATCTGGTAATTCACAAAAGACCCAGCAAGTTTTATAGTTTGTGGAAATATTTTAATTCAAGATCAGATTCGGTATAAGTTGATGGGGTGAGTGGCCAAGGGGTACAAGTGACAAAAAATTACTTTGGAGAAAAGCAGTTTTAAAGTTTAGATTAGATAATTAATTCCAGGACACACATATGGAAATATTGATTATAATTTTGAGATAGTGTTTTATGTATTCCTTGACCATAATAATTTTACATATATTAGGTACCCGTTTCTTTACTTAATTCATTTTTTTTCAAATATGTCACATGTTCCCCTTGGTTTCTCTCCCCCTCAGTTCAGAGTTGGCTTTAGTTTCGATTCGGGTTAAAGCTTTTTCTGACAAATGGGTTTTGGTTCTGGTTTGTGTTTGGAAAAGGAGTCGATTTGAAGTCAGTCAATTCGATTCAGACCCCTGGAAAAAACTACGTCACTGATACCAAGACTCTATACAATCGACCTATCTACTGTCATGTTGAAAAGTTTATCGAATGCCCCTGACCTGAAGAAGCTACGAACATAATGATCAATTCCGTACTGGGACGTCAAATACCCTGCTTAAATAAATAACGCTTATATTGAAGTAGTATGCAATAATTATTTAAATTAATTGATATATTGCGATTACGAATGATTCAATAAAACTGAAAATTTAGAAAAAAATATGTATTACTGTCAGTTTTTTTTTTCAAGCCTACAAAATCTAAATTTAGCAAAGTGCTAATATATACGTAACAGTTTTAAACACGTATCCATAACTTCTATTTACATAACAAAGTAATGTAGCGCAGCAAATGATAATAAACTCTACGTAAAAATTTCATGGCATTTTACCACACCGATTTCAGTACTTTAATTTAAATTCATACATGGTTTTCTGTGCGCATGAAATGCATAAGTACGGTACAGATGGAAAAATAAAAAGGTATAATAAGCGTCAGTCGTAATTTGTCCTTTTAGTACAGCAAAAACGAGTCGTGCAAAAAAGAAAACTACATTAACGTCGCAAGCACAACACTTCAGTTTCTCACTTATGAAGGTAAACACACAAAAGCTGCTCCTTCCAATGAATTCTTAAGGGAAATAGGCAAAATTGCTTGGAATTAAAGTAATAGCCTATTCTGATTGAATCGTAAAGGGTCCTTTGTTTCGGATGATAAAATTTCCATAAAAATTCCATTTAGATTTGCAATTGCCATAATATTCGGGGCTTTGGAAAAAGTCTCCAATTCGAATGTGCTGCACTTAACGGAGAAAATATCAGAGTTGTTTATTAAGAATATTCAGATAGAGAATTACTGGGGGCGATGCAGTGACAACATGAGATGTACCTACCTACTTAGAATTTCTGAACAAGAAGCATAATTTTGCAAATAAAATGGAATCTTAGATTTACATAAAACTGGCATTATAAGGTGATAATAAAGTATTTGCTTATTGTTACTAAAATAAGAATAAACAACATTCGAAATTGTTCCCTGTTAATGGGCTTATTTTTGCCGAAAAAAATTGCAGAATGGTTTTTTAAAACAGAGATAAGATTTGAGTTTTATAAGGGAATATATCTTTATCAAGAGATTCGAAGATAATCATCAAAGTTTAATAATAGAATATTAAGTGAAAAAATGGAAAAATACAAATAAAATGAAACACACATATCTCAATCGATTTGAATACTCAAAAGTCAGGCAAATTTAAGATCTACATACATCTTTCCAAAAGAGTGGCATTTGCGAATTTTAAAGATAAAGTAAAGGTGTATTTTCAGAATCTTAAGAATTGTAGTGAAGTAAGGTGAAACGTGGTTAAAATGACACAATCGAAACATAAATTGAATACAAGCATGCAGAAGTACATACAGTTATAAAAATCAAAGCTCTTAAAATTTTTCCTTGTACTTATAATTCGCAACAAGCACTGTAATGAAGAGATTGGAGTTATTGGCATCTCATTCGGTCCCAAGCTGAACTGGCTTGACCAGGAGGATATAAGTATTCTATTCCCTGCCACCTACCATAACGGATCACTTCCCTTCCCTTTCGTCCGCCATAATACCTCCTTAGTTTAAATAGCTAGATTTAGAACCATTGTAGGAAGGTATATTTTGTTGCGTATGTAGCTTACTTGTAATAGGACATAGCAAGAAGTTAAAACCTGAAACCACTATTGTGTCTAATCCCCCTTGATTGGGGCCCGAATATATTCCAGAACAGATCAATAACTTACCGAGGGAAAACAGCGTCACATGTTGGCGCCCGAGCAA
>QYTT01085575.1:41013-60891 GCA_006980735.1 Dasypogon diadema | reverse complement strand
GTGTATTTTCAGAATCTTAAGAATTGTAGTGAAGTAAGGTGAAACGTGGTTAAAATGACACAATCGAAACATAAATTGAATACAAGCATGCAGAAGTACATACAGTTATAAAAATCAAAGCTCTTAAAATTTTTCCTTGTACTTATAATTCGCAACAAGCACTGTAATGAAGAGATTGGAGTTATTGGCATCTCATTCGGTCCCAAGCTGAACTGGCTTGACCGGGAGGATATAAGTATTCTATTCCCTGCCACCTACCATAGTGCGTGTTTAACGGAACCCAGACTAGTACGTCGATAATGGAACGTCACTTCTTCTCCCTTCACCTACGGCAGAACGTGGATAACGGATAACTTCCCTTCCCTTTCGTCCGCCATAATACCTCCTTAGTTTAAATAGCTAGATTTAGAACCATTGTAGGAAGGTATATTTTGTTGCGTATGTAGCTTACTTGTAATAGGATATAGCAAGAAGTTAAAACCTGAAACCACTATTGTGTCTAATCCCCCTTGATTGGGGCCCGAATATATTCCAGAACAGATCAATAACTTACCGAGGGAAAACAGCGTCACATGTTGGCGCCCGAGCAAGGGCAGCACAACAGTGAAGGCAAACCGGCTGAATTTACCTGGACTTTACAACAGTCAAGAGAAACCGACCGAATTAACAACCTGGACTTCACAAAAGTTAAGGAAAACCGACCGTATTTACCTGGACTTCGTTAAAGTTATTTAAACAACTAGTATAGAGGAAATTTTGAAATTCCCCTTTCTTTAAAATCACATTTAATTTTCATAAATTGTTCGCCCCTTTGACACGCACTACATCTCCTTTTCTTCCTTATTCGTTACTGCTTTTCGGATTCCATCGATAAAAACAAATGTTTAATCGTCCTCCTATTTGTTGTTGAGTCACCTCCAAACACAATTACATTGCAAAAACTTTTTCTAATTCCAGATTTTTAAAAATAAGCAATTCTACGCACGAAGGATTTCAAGAGATTTTTTATCAAAGTTCACTCTCTAATTCTTTGGACCAATTTCTTCGATATCCAATAAAAGAAGAACGCCAAGTTGAAATTATACTGCAAAAAGCCTGAATGATCCGAATACATTTTCACAATTTAAAAACTTTTATCTTGTTAAATCTTGAAATCTTTTATCTTAAATGAAAAGGATGTTCTAGCAGTGTTCTTTTTGAAAGTTTTACACTTGATAAATTTTCAACACTCCCCTTATAGGGGAAACAACTTAAGTTGATTTTAAATTAAGGCGAACAGCTGGTCTACTTTCATTGTAAATCAGACAAGCTATAAAGTTTTAAGGGGGCGTCAGTTTTTATCCTTTTTACCCCTTTGTTATCTATCAGTGACTTGAAAATGTATACTTTTCGGATGTTGGAGTTTGAAGTTTTAGAATAATTTATTTGTGCAGTTTGTGTGGAACGATTGCTTCTTTTCCAAAAATTTTCTTCTCGAGCAAAACATTTTAAACGAAAAAAAAAGAAAATTAAATGTTGAACAATTTTCCTGCAACTGCCTACATTAGAGACCTTAAGCGTAGAGTGATTTGGTAGTACTCGTATAAGCTATAATATTTCTAGTTCTAAATTCAATTTGTAAGCAGAAAACTGATGTATTTAACATTTTTAGTTAATGATTACTAAAAAAACTAATCATTACTGGCTCTTTCAACAAGTACTTTCTAATTACGAAATAATTTAAACATTTCAATTACGATTACTTGTAATTGGAATTCTTTTATATATATATATTACTTGTAATTGGGATTCTTTTATTTATTTGTAATTACAATTAAATGTTTTTGAAATTAGTTTTTTCAGGCTTGACATCATCTGATTCGTCAGTCCATCTGGGGTATAAGACTACAAAAACTAGTAGATTTGTCGCTTTACTAGAATTGTATTTAATTTTTTCATTGAGACTATAATTATCGTTTTATACATTGAAAAATTTGTGTGTATTAAAAATATCAAAAATGTCAGTTAGTTAGTTTGTTGATAGAAATAATAAGCATAGTTTTTAGAAAAAATCACACAAGGCGTTCTTTTCGTTAAGTAGAAGTAAAGTTCACAGCCAAAATCTTATCCAAATGTCTCGTGAATGAGTTCATAGTATTTAATTCCCACTGGTGAAATTCCTACTTCTGAAATCCATAAAGGAAATCACATGCGAGTAGAAATCATCATTAAAATTAATATCTACTTTTCATAAGTCTCATTTGGACAGAAAAAATTAAGGGAATGCATCTTTTTGCTTGGTAAATCTCGGCCTTAATATAGATAAAAGCATGAATTTAACAGAGATCATGTGTGCGGCTAAATAAGCTTTAAATTTCTTATTTATGGAGTAACCCGCATTTTTCCAAAGCATATAATTTACTGTTTCGTTTTTATTTTAGCAGGAAGACCTCTCTGCACTAGTTGTGGTGGATTATTTGCTTGGAGGAAAATTCTGAATTTTAGAAAATTTGGTTTGAATACTGCAGTGAACTATAACTCAGTTTCTAATTGCCCCTTCGCACTATTCGTTTCACTTCTTCATGGAACCACAATTTCCATTAAAATCACGAATCTCCTATTATTTCCTCTGAGGGTGCTTCAGATGGAGTTGAGGTTCATATAAAAGTGTTTGCTCTGTGGTTTAAACGGAGAACAGTTCCATGCACAATTTTACTGAATACTGATTGTTAGTCTACGACTAAACGAGTTTGGAGTTGTGATTTGAAACTCAACATGTTGATTTCGTAAAAGCAGATAATATAATTGTCATATACTAATTTCCGCATAATGAGCAACTACAATATAAGATTCAGGTAACAATTTCGAGTGTTTTCTCCAGTCTTATATGGCTGAACATAATTTTAGTTGAGATGGTATCTTTTGAATACAGCACTGAGGCTTTATGGATTGTGGAAAACATTTTTCGAATGAAACTGTTATAACTTAATGCGATACTGGTATTATACTTTTTTTCTGTAACAATTTGAATCGAATAATGGTTTTAATACGATCCTTTCTTTATATAAGACCTGTTGTTAGAAAGTTAATACAAGCCGTTGGATTTTGACTTCTAAAGTTTAGTGAAGATTACTTAGAAAGTAATAATAATAGAATGACTTTTATTCTCTCCGGGAGAGATCTTTAGGATATACCAATATGCCACAGCATATTAGCAGGAATACCATTTTTTCCCATTTGTATCACATAAAGCATACTGAGCTGAGCTGAGTACAGTACGTTTGGAGCCTTTTGACAGATCACTGGTGACTGAACAACCCCATCCTTTACCGCTGTTTCCAGAGTTCATGTTTCCAAGGGGTCCCTCATATCCATTTTTGTAGAATAGACGTATTTCTCTATGGTACCCACACAATGAATCCACAGGTGTTAAATTGAGTGATCTTCGTAGTCTGGTGGCAATTGCACATCGTTCAATTCAAAACTTAAAATTTATTGTTTTCTTTTTTGATTTTTATGGGGATTCAGCTCAAGAGACATAAAAGCAACGTCTGGGGTGCCTAAGAGAGTCACCTTGATCCCTTTTTTCTGTTATTTTATTTTGAGGACATTGCGAGCCTTTCAAAGCATTCTAATTTATTAATTTATGCTGATAATATGAAAATTCCATCATTTGCCACCACCTATCGTCCAAATATTTTTACCAGAATGGTTTCAGAAGGGGTATAGAACGATTTCTGCACTCTAGACCGTTTCTGAGGACACCAAAAATGAAAATGATCTTGATCGTACAACTTTAATTTTCTTCATCTACCTCTGTATTGATAGAGAAATATATTACTGGCCGATTTGCCTCTGTTTCACCAGGGAATTCAATTTCTGAGTGTGTTCGACAGGTTTCTGGGGTTCCACAGGGTTCTATTCTTGGTCCATTACTTTTCGTTCTTTACATTAACCACATCACACAGATCTCTTTGAAAAACAGGCCTATAAAATATGCGTATGACATAGAGTTGTACCTTTTTTCGACGGTAAAGAACAATCGTGAAACGATTTCTGTTGTGAATCTTAAAAATAAAAAATAGTGTGTATACTTCGCCCATATGGTTAAAGAATACGTTCCGTCGATGTTAAGCTTCACAAAAAATCTAGAAAAAACATTTGATGTGCAGTGAGCGGTCACCCTAGGAGCACTGTCAGTACATTGGACTTTATTTCTCGCATCAATTATTCTGTTTCTAAAAGTAATTCCATCTAGGATCTAGGAAACTGTTTGGCCTTACCAAACCTTAACTTCATTACCTTAGCTTCATACAACACATTAAGCCTATTCTGTTCACATTGGCTGTATAGGGTCTTCACAAAAACGCCACACATCTTAATGATAGAAAAATTTAGTTATATTAAAACACTTATCATAGGTAAGCCTTTTAAATTTACTTGACACTAGTACTGAAAGATATTTGTACAAATATTACTTTTCCCAATGACACAGCTGAATTTTTATCTGAATGAGTTTTCATTTTACCGAAGTTTAGATACATGCACTCAATTTCCACAGAGGTACTGTAGAAGCATACCATTAGTTCTAAGGCCTGAGGAAAAGTGGTACAGACAAAATTGATACACGTCGGATGCGTATTCATAAGAAATCACAACGAAAATGAAGAGATATGGATTCGTCTTATTTTTTTCTAAAGTACTTGAGGGGATATGCACGTGTATTCGGTTAAATAAATCCTTCAATATTCTCAAAGCATGACATGCCCGAAGACATCACGTATTCAGGATGTCTTGTTAGCAAAACAAGATATTTTCGGTGAAGGACTGTTAGTTGGAAATTTTACAACTTGAAACTTTAAACGGAAATTACTTGCTTAGTATATAGTTTTTTCTTAAAGTGAGACAAAAAATCTTAGACCAGAAAGTATTAATATTTTTTTTCTGCGGAAAAATCATTAGTTGAGAGAAAGTCACTGAAAGAATGGATTTCACGGCCAGTAATATCGTCCTAGAGTCTGAACATAAATAAGAAATTTTTGTATTAAGCAAGGAAATTTCCTGACATTGGTCTTTAGTACAGTGCAGCTTATTTTCAACTGTTATATCCTTTTTATACCTTTCGTGAGAATTAAGGGTAATGACTTGCCTACATTAGCAATTTATTTATATTTTGTCCGTTTATAATACTTTGTTGTAAGAAATTGTTACTTGGAAAAATATTATTGAGACAAAATTGAATAGCAGTTACGATTTTCTAAGAGCACCTTTCAAACTGATTTTGTGTCTAAGTTGTTCAATTCGCAAATACTAAAATTATGAATTGGTATTTTTGATGTAATCAAAACGATCATTTGGATCTATGGTCGAATAATAACCGCTAAAATGTAATAAAGAAAAATACTTGAATAGAAAACTTTAAGAACAAAATTCTTAAAAGGAAATAGAATAAGAAATGAAGAATATAATTCGTTCAAGAACTTAGATTTTCAAAAGCAATAAATCTGTCCAGTGTACACATCTACTGCATCTTGGCTTTTAATAATATTATTATTTCTTATTACAGATTTTCTGGTTTACACAACCCATTTACCCTATGAAAAAAAGAGTTATTGTCCTGATGATAAAAAGGTGTGGTGATATAATAAAGTGGCGAACGATCTTATTTAATGCTAAACAGCTACGAATCCTCCTGTTTTAAAATCAATTGCTTATCAGGCTATTACTCGTTTTGAAGGATGACCAGCCAAGATCAGGAATGTCTAATATTGCCACTAATGATGAGAAAACTTTAGGAGATTTATAGTCTGTCGTTAAAAATTCAAATGTGTCAAATTCCGCATCCTGTGGTGGAGATTTAACTGCAGGAAATTTGGTCCTTACGGAGCTTCTACCTAAAATTTAATCGAGCCATTGGATAGCTTTTTTGATATCCAAAAACTCTTTTCTGTAGCAATTGATGCAAAAAAGTGATAAATCGAAATTTGGCAAAATTGAGATGTTATATGCTTCTTGTAGGAAATTTTTAGCTCTATTCATTGGCACAAGAAAGATATAAATCGATCCCGGCTTAGTGAAGTTTTGTACAAAAGGAACATATCCCCTTGAAAAAAATAACGCTAAATAGTGATGGAAATGGTAAAAAAACGAAAATGAAAAAAAAATGAAAGGAAGAGGGAATTGTTACCATCACAGTGGAAAGGAATATCCTGAAAGACAAGTGAACTAGAGGTGAGGAATATACCAATCGAACACATTGCGGGTGTAAAAAGGCAAAGGTGACCAAAATAAACGAAATCGTCAATTCGTTTACGAATGCAAAGTATAAAATTTCAAGTTTAAACACGTATATATCTCTAGTATTGCTTTGTATTTTAGATTAAACTTCCTACTCAAGAAATATTTATTTGTAAAATGGCTCTTTGTTCTCTCCATGGAATTGGATGAAGCGCCTTAAACCTATTGCTTGTCATATTGCTACGAAAATCGCTCCTCCTAGAGACAAATAAGGTAGATATGGAAATGTCCGAATGTCATTCCACAAAATATAGTACAATAGGTACCAAAGCACTTATAATTTCCGCGAAGAGAATCGCATTAAGGGCAGAGTAAGAGCAAGGAAATTTACTTCATGAAGGATCTATTTGAAATCATTTCACCGAATTTCAGCCCAAACAAATATTCGTACTATAATTGAAAGTTAACCAAAAATTATTCAATGAACTCCATTACCCAGAAATTATAAGGTTTTCAAACAAAAGCTTTTCTATATTTAGTCCAGTTCTGTTCATAAATGTATATTTATGTTTGCAGCACTGCAGTAATCAAAGTAGAACTCTAGACATCCACATGTAAACAAGAAATTAGTATCTTGTTTATAGAACACTTTGTGATCTTTATTGGTCTAAATACATTGAATGATATTTATAGCTACATTTGAAAGCAATTATTATCTCATCAGATGAATAATGAAAACAATTAATTGGTCATCATGCCACACAATTTAATTCGCTCAATATTGCCAGGAAATAACTTTGGTTGACTGCCAGGAATCACCCCTTTTCGTGTCAGTGCACCACACAGATACACTGTGTAAACACATAGCAACAATCAATGCCGCAATGGTAAATATCGGCAAAAATATCATAGTTGGCATTTAATTTGAAGGGTTTGTTTGCTTTATATAACTTTTGTCTATAGTTCGTAAATTTGATTTGCTCTTTGTTTCAACTTTAATGACATTTTCTTTCTTGATGAAAGCGTTTGTTTACAATAAATTTTATGTATATTTTGTCAGGAATCTACATTTTTAGTATTAAAATAAATTTAAGTCTACCTAAATAAAAAAAATAAAATTTTCAATAGTAACAAAGATATAAGTATCATAGTAAAAGATTAGTTTATTATTTTAATCAAAGTTGTTTCATGCCCCCTCGTAAGTTGGATTAAAATTGAAAGCTCTATTTTGGTTCCATTTTTAATTTCGATAAAACTAGAGAACACATTTTAATTATATATTGGTAGCTTGGTAGCATTACATATATACATATAGTGATTATACAGTTACTTCAAGTGTAGGCTTTCCGTACTCTGAGGTCCAAAATAAACAGGAAAGCGGTTAAGAATCCGACAAAATGGAAAATTCTCAAAAAATTGGACTCACTTGTACAATTTTTGGGTTTGCCGGAAAATTAAAGAAATAAAAATCTCCCAGGATAAATGATTAAAAATTCAGTGTCTTAAGGCGGCAGAGAATTACAAAATTTAAAGTTAAAAAAAAATATATATATATATATATATAAATCTTAAAACAACTCTTTTATAAATGTACTAAAAAGAGAAAAATAAATTTTCTTATAAGCTTATAAAAAAAATTTTGAAAATTTATCTAGATTTTTAAAACTAAAGCCCAACTTGAATTTGTAGGCTTTTAATTAGGACGAGAAAAGGAAGTCACTTGGGTGGGTCAGTGGTAAGGCTACCCGAAATCTGGAGGTCTCTGGTTCAATTCCAGTCTCACGCGCTGTGTTTTTTCGTCCTAATATTTAGAATCGTTAAAAATAAATCCTTTAAAATTAACATTTCTCTGTTTCTTCTTGAAGTTGAGTATAATCACAGACTCACTTTTCCCGTTTAATGCTTTTTTTTCACTTTCTTTTTGGTTTTACAAGCTATAATCTTGCCCAATTTTAATTTGTAGATATTTTTTTAAATAACTGAATTAGCTAAAAAATTTAAATGTATTTGTTTACATAATTTAATTTTCGCATAGACACGCATTATTATGAGTTGAATTAATTTGGTGGTGATCTAAAGAACGCGACTATTTCTTTTAACCATTTATTGCAGAAATTAAATTATTTACGCCTTTTGGAGTCGGGTTTGTTGGGTGCAATTGCCGAGGAACAATCCTTTATTTCTTCGGAACTAACTTCTGAATTTTAATTTTCCGGATTGAAAACAATTATTCTTGTCTGCAATACTTTGGTCTGTCAAAGTATTGCACACCTAAATTCATCATTCGAAATTTACGCATTAAGTAAACGTATATGTATACATGTAAAATATTAATTTTATCTGATTTAATAATATTGGAAGTATGGGGCGAACATTGCAAAATAATAATTTTACGGCTCATTGAATGTAAAATAATCCTTTTCGGTTGACTTTAAATATTTTTGTTATTATTGTAAATATTGATATGATTCCCGCCGAATCATAAACTCTGAAATTTTTTTCATGTTTGTTATTTGTGTACAAAACTCGGCTTTATTATATAAGTAAAGGTTTAGATTTTCATTACTTCTCAAATATTGTAGGCATTTCGAAATAAATAAGGTTTAGCAATTTAGTACTACTTTCAATCTCTTTAATATAAATAAAAGTAGGGTATATCTAGCTTAAAAATAAGTGTAATTATTATATGTAATAAAATGTTTAAAATTTTCCAACTCCAAATTTGATTTGAAAAGTAGAAATAAATATGAAGAGTGGTTTTCATTACCGGTGTCAATAAATTTGCTTTTAAAATATCTTTAATCCTATTATTACATCCTGAAATCACGTGGGTTGTTATTGTAGCCACTCAATTAATTATCCCCAGGAAAAAAAATTTTAATACTCTTAGCGCCAAGAAGTCCTGGCTATTTATAAAACAAATATCTTCGGGGTCTAGGTCAGTTGTCATTAATCTTCCAGGGAAAATCATTACCATAAAATGAATTTAGACAGCCTTGCGTGATAAAAGACAGGAAACTTTTACTTTGTAGATTGGTAGGTGCGTGATATAGTCTAAAAATAAATAATGCTTGACATGACCATCACTTCCTATTATAAAAAACACTTCCATCTTTAAATTTACGTTATTTTGTTTTTGCTGAAATTAATGGACAGGTATTACATTATGAACTTAATTTAATAATACATATCTAGCTGAGAACGTGCAAATATTTGCGTGTTTCATCTAATAAGGAAAGAAAGGATTGTATCAGCTTTCTAGAATTTTAATTATAACAGCAAGGAAAAGTAAATCGTAAATTTTATCAAAGACAACAAAAATTACAGAACATAAATAAAATCTAATATCCAGCTCTTGCAGAAAGCCAAGGATTGTTACCATGCAGAAATGGATTGTTAAATCACGTAATGGACACATCAAATCGATTTTCAAGTCTCTTACGCGGTATCATTCCCAGAGTCAACGTTATTTATCTTCGCGAATTATATTTTTTGACAGGTGGGAAAATGACGGATCTGGCTCGTGAAATAAAAGTAAAGGCATCGTCCGCAAATGTGATACAAATGAAAGTTGAAGTCGAACATTTAGAGCACAAAAATGGCAATTGGTCCACGGCAGATAAAGTTCAATTGACGGGATTTCTTAGGCAAGATCTTCATTTTCTACGCCAATTTACGGAAGGAGTATATCAGTTGGGATTGGCACCATCGTATGTTTTTTTTCTTATGGGGACCCTGTGATGTCATAGCACAGCCTCGATGAAAAGGAAAATAATAAGGGGAGAAAAGGAATTAGGATATCAAGTGTAGGTGTAGCTGCGGCCTGTAGTCCTGGGGCATGACAAAAGATGTCTGTTGTCTTTAGATATGCGCCCGGAATTAAAAAGACTGAAAGAATCTTGAAATCCAGGTGAAGTGTACTTCTACAATTAATTTTACTCCAAAACCTTTCTTATTATGTTCGGCAGGAATCTTCGGCAGGAAAAAAAAAGATAATACCGCCCCTGGGCGGGATCTGTGAACTCTCTGAACTATAGGCAATATAGGGTTCCATGAACGGAAGAGAATATGCGGGGGTTTCCGCTAATAGCTGCCCCTTGTAAACCACGTTCGCCATGGTGGGATAGTCTGAAATTCAAATCAAGACTGTGTATTACCTAAAGCTCAATTTGAGAGGCCTAAGATTGACAACAAAACAGGTAAATCTTAACTCCCTTTCTTCTTCTTAATACAAATAACAAGACACCGTGATGTATTCGCCAAATTCACCCTAAGTTTTTGAGGAAATATATTTTGAATAGCCTTAAGGTATACGTGTGACAAATTTAGACTTATTTTTATGTACTTTCTTCAGGCAAGAGTTTCCCAAAAACAGAAGATCCTTGTCCTTATACCACAATATAAAGATTCACAATTACAACAGACCGTGGGAACATTAAAATAAAACGAAAGGGTAGATTTAAAAGATTTCGCGATATTAATTCATGGGAATGTATCTGCTGTAGAGATTTGAATGTTAGAATTGAATCTTAAGGATTTATAGCTTATCTGAATTTGCAAATCTTATTTAACGCTGATAAATTACTTGTTCGCTGTGAGTAATTGCAGAAATAAATTAAGCATATTTGTAGTACGGATTAGAGTTTACAATTGTAGAAGGTTAAAGGAGTATTGGGTTTGAGATGCTCGTTATGTTGCACGTAAATAGAAGACATTCCAGCATCAGCTATTCAGTGTCTTTTAAAATTTAATTGTACCAATTATCAGCGGATAAATTCCAACAGTTCAGTTATATTGTACGAACAGCATTGGCCATAGTAAGATAGCCTTCTTTCCAGAGCATCTTTCGATACAAACAGGCTTATCTAAAGAAAGTGAGAAATGTAGTAGAGTACATTTGAAATTTTCGGATTTCCCCACTTCTTACAAGCTTTTGCTTTTCAGGGGATGCGATAAATTTAGTACTTACAAGAGCTTTTCTTGGAGAAACGTTGCTTGTTAAGTTGTAGATATTTCGGGCAAAACACGTGGTTTCTTTACCAGCAGAAATCTGCGAATTTTTTATATTATTTCTAAACTGCAGGTTTTCTTTTTGGGAACTCCTATCCCCCACTAAGTATGACATTTCTCTAAAGCTCGCTGTACCAAGCAGTTCTTAAGAAACTTCAGTTCATCAAAACTTTATGGTGGCACTCTTAGGGTAGTGATCTCTGTCCTCCGGTATCAAATTAAAACGCCGGAAATTTTAACAGAAAACGACTCAGGTGAATTTATTTGCATTCTTAGGAAGTCTTCTTTTTCTTTTATTTTAAGCATTTCTTATTCACAAAGACCCTATGCTTTTTTAACGGCTATCATTAATTCCCAGAGCCAAATGCTGCGATACATCAAGTTGTTTAAGTGACTATTTACACTGGTGACTGCAGACAGTACTCACCAAGGAAAACATCGTTCTTAAGGACGTGTTGTATTCGAAGGGAAAGAATTTAATTGTAATGAATGTGGATGGATCTCAAATTAGATGAAGTCAATTTTTCTATTTCCATGCGTTTGGTTAAATCATCTAAAAAAAATTTCTATATTGGCATTTTTGAGAGAAAACAGTGTCCTGAGTGGCAATGTATTTCAAGTATATTGATCATCAGTATTTCTTTATATAGTATGAAATATTTTTAATTTTTATTTATTGAATTCAGGAAAATTGGACGAAATTAATTGTGTTGAGTTTACTGTGCTCAGAATTACTCTACTAGCGTAATACCATATTAGGGGCAAAACCCCACAAATATTTGGATGAATGTAGGATTTTGTAAGCGAACTGCTATTAGAAAAATACTATAAGTGTAAATGACAGCAGCAAAAGCTTCTCCTCTAGCAGTTGTTAGTGTAGTGGCAGTTCAGTTAAGAGTTACATAAGTTCTATCAGCATTAGGCATGTGAGACCAATTTCAATTTGTGACTTAGACGACTCTCGTCTATACGGAACTGAAGCATTGTAAAATTTAAAGGATTGAAATACAGAGGATGCAGGACACAAAGCTACTTAGATTTGGTAATTTAGATGAGCTCGACTATGCCGTGTTTTATTTACATAGGTCATACTAAGCGCTATGAGTTTTTTTTAGTTCTATTTTAAAAGTTCTTGCAATCAAGATTTCACACATAAAAAAGAAAATATTGGTTCAATCCATGACAGATGTGTGGTTTAGCATCATGCTCAGCAATATACAAATCATTATAGGCTGTGCTATGGCATCATAGGATATTCCCTGAGCTTTGGCTTCAGCGTAAAAAAATGTGTTTTCATGATATTAATAACCATGAAAAGGCCATTTCCTGGAACTGAACCAGTGACATCTCAATTTCCGCTTGAGTACTTTTAGGATATTGTTACTCTATTTTAGAAATAATAAACGTTCAAAAGGCACACTTGTCAGCAGGGTGCCGAAATATATTTACCTTATTCCAGTAAAAGAGAATGTCGTGATGAGGCTTCCACGTCAACATGCCAGACAAGTAACTTTAAGAAAGTTGGATTGGGTTAAAATTTAGCAAATTATTATAGGATAGAAAGGAGTCCTTAGTACATTTCTAAAAGCATCTAAGCTTTAATTTTCAATATGACAATTATTAACTGTTGACCATATGCGATTAAACCCCTCATGCTTTTAAAATATTGACGTGCGAGATGGTCCACAGATGTGTAATTAAATGGCATATCTCAGTGCAGGAGTGCATTCTCCGATTAGGGAGTTTGCATTGACATGGTTGAAATTATAATCATAGCACGAGTAACTATCATACAGAAGTGTTCCTAGAATAAGTTGTAGGTAAGAAAATTCATGATCCAGTGTGCTGGAAGGGCTAAGTTAAAGTTGCAAATATATTTTATCACAATTAGTTGAGAGTTAGGAGGGCCCTTAAAATTAGTGACAACCTGCGTTTCTCAATCATATCTTATAATACTTAAAAGATTTAAACCATTAACAAAGAGTATTTACCCTTATGTTTTTATAACTCTTCTCTCCTTTTTCATCCTGACCGATTTCTGAATAATCGTTCATCAAACATTCAATACATAATACATTTACAAAGGCTAACAAATATACATTGAAGGTTAAGGAATTCCTTCCCTTCGACTTTATTTATTCAGCTGGAACTCAAATTTTTTTTATTGTTATTATTTCTATTTTGAATTTTTGGTCTATGTAAAATTATTAAATCTTTTAATTGATATTATTTTAATTTAACAGGAAAACAGAAGATGATAGTCTGTTCCACATTCGTATTGTTCTCCTCAATAATGATTCGTGGAATTTCATTGCTCTGCTCTGTCGGACGAAAGGGTGAAGACGGCTCGATGTACGGGTATTGCACTCAGAAATTTGATTTACAAGGTAACCGGGCCAGAGATACCATTAAAACAATACCCATGAAAGTAGCGATAAAAGAGTGTACGGCATACGACATTGTACCTGTGCTGAAGAGAATCAATTTTAGAGGTAATCGTCTCGTCACCAATAAGCTCGAAAGCCTCCTTTTGGACTCTTTTTTTTATTTTATTTTATTATAGTATTATTTTATGATGATTAGATTATTATTTATGGTTTCGACTGCAATATACAAAAATGTAAAAAGTTTTATATTGCTTCAACTTTTACAACTAATACATACAATAGTATTTTTTAATACCATACACAAACTGTTTGAGGAAAGCTCGTATGTGTGGAAGTCAAGAGTTCTGTGGCTTTTTGCAAAAAATATCTTTTTAAAAAGCAAACGATATAAGGTATTTATCGTTTCCCCTACAGTTTAATAGAGCAATAATAATATCTATACTATTTTTTTCGGAATTTATGTATTAACTTTTAGTACATTATTTCTGAGAAATTTATAGGTTCCTTGATTCACTTCACCCTATTTGACGGTACACGTAAAAATTGAACTTACTGCTTCATTATGCAGACACATTTTTTTCTTCACATTTCCTTTTACTTTCTTTTTCTTTGCTACCAATGATTCTTTTTTCATTTCTTTCGTGTTAAGCGTTCTTGTTCTCTCTTTGTTACGTCCTTGATTGCCGTCTTCTTCACTTAAACTTTTTTTTTTCATTATTTTATGCAAATTGTCCGAAGAAATTGCAAATGTGACTTTTTTTTGTTTCTTCGGGTTTCCGTAGTTTGTTGTAAATGTATTTTTGAACAGTAAGATATTTAGATAATGTTGGCGAACATTAGGTAAAGCTGTGAGGTTTTAGAGCCAAAGTTGTGGTAGATGTTTCTAAGTACAATGGAGGTACAATGGTCCTCCAAGATATATTGCGGCACTTTTCTCTCTTGTAATGCTTGCATCGTCCTCGGTTTCCCCAATAAGGTTTTGTAAGATATCTCTTAAAATTTTTTTTGTAATTGATTGCATCAGGATTTAGGGTATAAAACTCACATTTTGAAAAAATTTTGCATACTTAAAGGAAGCTCAAAAATTATCAACGACGAACGAGCAAAAGGACTGAAAGCTCACATCACTTAATAAGATTTTTTACTTCCATTTCTGTTAAAATACCTTCTGGTCCTACGTGACGTTTTGTTGTCCAAAATGCCTTTAATTACAATATTTAATAATGTGGTGGTTGTAGACCGCAACTTAGATTATAGTAAAAATACTTAGAGCAAACTGGCTCAAGACAATAATCCTTGATATATTTCGCGGTTACTAAATTTTGTGTGGTTATTTCGCAAAGATACTTAAAATTCAACTATAGTTTCTTTATTTAGAATATAATTCCCAAAAAGATCTTCTTATACGCCTAAAACACAATAAATAAAGTATAGAAGTTTCTGCATTATGCAAATTTCCTACATATGTTCTTCTATGGCATGAAGTAAAATGGATTGGACATAAATTGGGTAGCAGGTGTAAATTGGTACATGTACCCTACAAGGTGGAAAAGGGGGTGAAAAAAGAGAAACTAAATCGAATTTGGGAAATTTCAACTCTTATTTTAATACAATTTGACCTCTAGAATTTTCCCTGAACTCGGTTTCAATTTCGACGATGTGAGCAACATTTTATTTCAACTTGAAATATATTCAGAAATAAATATAAAAGTTTGCAAGATTTATGCTTCCATAAATAACGTAGAACTTAAGAGTCTGGAATTCAGATGTGCTGTAATTAAATCGCACAGAGAGAAAGAACAATTTCTTCAAGAATGTTATCCATTTCACACTAATAGACTATAAACCCGATAATAAAGCCCAATTTCTCTGTACACTTAACGAAGGGATCATTTACCCTACCTTTACTCACATAAATGGTCTTGATGAGTAATCATTAAGGACAGTCAAAATTCCAAAATAAATTCCCACGAACAAAATCTCAATCCTATCCGGAGAAGAACAAGAGGAATATTTAGGTAAACCCTACATATTATCCCTTTTGATCAAGTGTCATAACCTAATGGCATGAATGTAACTTAATGACTCAATGTGATGATTCTCAGTAAGAATGTTTGCAAGTTATGACACAGTATAATCAGAGTTTCCGCATAACTTTACCAGTTTGATAGGCTTATCATCTCCTGAGAACTATTCGTGCACGGCCTTGGGCTGGCTATAAAATGTTGGAAAAGTGGGAGAAATTTATCTCCTTGGTTTAGTTTAATTTTGTAAGCATTTAATAAGATGGAAAAATTTACAAATTTACTTATTGTGTTTGTGGCTTTAGAGGTAAATAACAAGTAAATGCACCCTTTTTGGTTAAGAAGGGACATTTTTTTTGCTTATTCACAGGAAAATTTCAGTTTATGTCTCCATTGTAATTTTAATTAACCAATAATCCATGCAATGCAAAAATTTGAACTTACCATCAAATTATAGTATATTAGAGTGGAACTTGATTTTCTAAATGTCATTGAAAAATTTCTACCTTAATGAGGATATTTAATGCTCATTATGATCAACAAAACTACTTCCCAAAAAAAAAGTTTTTTTACTTCACAAAATCGAAACAATCTATGAGTGGCGAATTATTTTACAATGAAGTAACATTTTGCAGATCGTTAAGGCAAAAGAAGGTGAATTCTGGGATATGTCGAATCATTACTCTAAGCACATGGCAAAGTTTTAATGAGTTTTCTGTAATCTCGTAATTAATAACAAAAAAGGAACACCTGCCTGGAAACCTGTTCATGCTATTTTCATTAGATTTGTACAAGTTTTACTAGTGCTCGGAAAGTCATTAATATGAAATTCTAAGTGAAGAAATTTATTATCTAGGAAAATGATTTTTTTTTAGATTTTTATGGAAAAGATACATTTAAAAAAAATAAAGAATAAGAAAATTTTCTGAAGATAGAATTAATATGAAAATATTGGTAATTAGGAAAGAAAAGATTTAGTGATGTAGATTTGGTGTAGTGCGGTGAGAGGTTTCTTGTGTGATAATGTATCTTTTTAAAATCCTTCTAACTTTTGATGCAATATATTACTGAGTACTCTAAGCTTACTCATATTTCCTCTATTCAGACCATAATTTCATAAAAGGCGATATAAATACAAATAACGATCATAATTTGGAGGATTTAGCAGAATTTTGCTCCTATTCTATAGGGAAATTCAGAAAATTCCAAATTAAGTTGAACGTAGAACAAAATATCTTAGCCGCATACACAACAAGAGAATTTTAAACGAAATGAATTTTTCCATTTCAACACTTCAAACTTGGATAGAAAGTTCAGCCCTTTTACAACCACCAAAAGGACGAGGTTAAATGTATTATGTCTGATGCAAACGGATCTGAAAGCATTCAGGATGTGTAAAATTTGCCACAATTTTACTTTTCTGGACACGAAACAATTTTTTCGTGTTTTTTAATTTCATTTCATAAATAAAATTTTTGAGGTGTGCACTTGCACGCTCTCTTGGCTATCTACCAAGGTCGAATGGTGGCCAGAAGGCTAAACGTTACATTTTTCTAAAAACTCCATTTTTGTTTCTTTTATTTGCGTAAAAAGTTTTTTAAAGGTATTTTTAAGAATGTCCCTGCTAAATTTGGAATCTACAATTTTAAGATAATTATATTTAAATTTCATGACTATCATAACTCTATTCATACCTTTCTGCTAAATTATCACATTTCGTGCTGTTGCAGTATGCCAACTTTTACAACTTCCTCAACGGAAAGCAGACAGAAAGGAAGGATTTCACCAACCTGCAGCATACAGCCTTCGGAATATGTAGAAATACTTTAGCATACTTTTTTGCGAGAATTCAAATTAAATTTCCTAGACGTGATATCATATTTCATGAATACAATTTGAATGAATAAAGAGGATGTTTTGAGGATTCCAGAACCAGCAGATATTATCACGGATAGAAACAGAATATAAATTTACGTATGCCCTGTACAAACTTGTATTCAACTCATTTGTTTTAGTTGCAAACGAAATTAAATTTCTTTTTGATTAGGATGTCAATCAAAGAACATATAAACCTATACTATGCTATTTCGATGCACAACAGAAATCATATCATATTCGGTTGAAACGAAAGGAATTCCAAACAAACATAGATCGTGTTCTGCACTACATAGGATTTAATTTAAATTTACTGTCGACATTTACATAAAGGTTATTGCAAATCTCTGCAGATTCAAGGAAATTTCCATTTTGCATGTTCTTGTCTTATTCAAACGCTGAGGCATCCATGAGAACTTTAACAGGTCTTAATTAAGAAATTATGTAGCCCTTACTACCAGACGTGATTCGAGATGTAATTGAATTCTAGTACACCACTCATAGAAATTGAGCCCTATGAACCACTTTACAATGATAAAATGAAACTATTTTAACTATTTCTTTACAGATGCTGCCCACTTTATTCGAATTCTTCTTTTTGTGTGTAATAATATCTTATTGTTCGTTCCTCTTGTAATAAATATTGTAAATAGACCTACTAATTAAAGTGGATTTCGAATCATTTGTTGATGTAAATTAAAATCCAACGAAGAGATAAATGCGGGCACTTTTCGTTTAGAGTTCGTTTAGCGAAATCCACTGCATTGGTCCCATGGCCTGTTATAAATTTAGAAATTGAGTAAAGATTACCTTCGTCAAGCAATGGTAGCGTTTATGTGCTGATCTTTATGGATTCCCTTAAATTATGCAGAACTTAACATAAAAGAACTCTTAATGAAGGTTTCTTTGTATTGCTCCGGATTCAATATTCTGGAAGGCTTTCCAGCTCAAAGGGGCTAGGCCTTGTAGATCGGCCAATACAAAAGCGCTGCAGGAGTAGAGGTGTCAACCCCTATAAAATTGCTGGTAAGAGAATATCTGAGTAAGGAAACGAGTTGGGATAATTGAGCCTAGCTAGCAACAAAAATGGACAATACTGTATAAACATATAATGATAATGGCCTTTCAGAGGAAGACAAACTGGAGTTGGAGACTACTACTACGATTCACCCCATTACAACTCCTCAGGCCTGTATCTAGCGAATGACGGGCTTATCAATTGGCGTACAAGCTCCCTAAAGACCCGCAATGGTTGGAAAGTGAAGAACCTGTCAAACAGGGTTCCTTCGCTAAGGAAAACCATGCAGGTCCTTTGGACCCGTTGGTCAATATGCGAAAGCTGATTCGGGTGCGCTAGACTGTGATGTAACAATTTAGATGTTACATCAGCGTCTTTATTAAAATTGCAGTAACTGTAGAAAACTCCAGCAGTTACACCATCTACCGCTCCCGGCTCATCGCGAAGTGTGCGCACCACCTGGACAGTGAAATTTAGGCTGACACAGACACCCCGGATTGGACCGTGTATAATCAACTCACCCGAAAAATTAAATGTAATGACGATGAAGACAATAAAAAATGGTAACAAGTGTTTTATGAAATGAACGCTATTTATTATTATTTCAGAAATCTATGTTGACACGTTGACTGCCACAATTAGCATAAAAGTGAGAGATATACGTGTTAAATTGCATTTGTCCTGGATATCATCGGTGACAGCCATGGCGCTAAATGTGTTTAGAGGCTTTTCTATATTACGGGTAGTAAGTGGATTAAAGGTATTCTGTTGGGAAATATGCTAGTTACCTGACAGTACCCTGAAATTCTTCAGATAAAAGAAATTGATTAGTATTGATTAGATAAAAAGACGAATACACAATTTTGTTCTCAGTGAAAGCCTAGCATAAAAAGATCTGAGATATTTAACCTATTTAATATATTTTATTCTTTCCTTACAAAATATAATAATGTGTATTAGTGCACTACACACATCATGGTCGTCATCATCGTAAAAATATATTAAGCTCCAAATGAGATTCTTATTATTAATAGATGTACTATATGGAAGAGTTTTCAAATATTTGTTACACGAAATTAATCCATTAAGTTCATGGTAATAATCTACAGGTATGACAAGGACATATTCGCTGTAATTTTCCTTCATTTATCAAGATATTGTCAGATTTCAGTTTCTACTTTTCCCTAAGAATTTGAGATTGATTTATTTTTTCGTCGAAAGCTTCACAAGGAAACATAGATACAATGATATTCCTATTACTATGATTTGCCTTTTGAAATATCGATAGGATACTGCTTTCGTTCTTTTCCATTTCACAGGATGAATTTCCATGACAAAACAATCTTAA
>QYTT01085575.1:30041-40993 GCA_006980735.1 Dasypogon diadema | reverse complement strand
TAACTATTTCTTTACAGATGCTGCCCACTTTATTCGAATTCTTCTTTTTGTGTGTAATAATATCTTATTGTTCGTTTCTCTTGTAATAAATATTGTAAATAGACCTACTAATTAAAGTGGATTTCGAATCATTTGTTGATGTAAATTAAAATCCAACGAAGAGATAAATGCGGGCACTATTCGTTTAGAGTTCGTTTAGCGAAATCCACTGCATTGGTCCCATGGCCTGTTATAAATTTAGAAATTGAGTAAAGATTACCTTTGTCAAGCAATGGTAGAGTTTATGTGCTGATCCTTATGGATTCAATCTTTTGTTGTTCCTTTAAATTATGCGGAACCTAACATGAAAGAACTTTCCTTATATAGAACTCTTAATGAAGGTTTCTTTGTATTGCTCCGGATTCAATATTCTGGAAGGCTTTCCAGCTCAAAGGGCCTAGGCCTTGTAGATCGGCCAATACGAGAGCGCTGCGAGAGCAGAACTGTCAACACCTACAAAATTGCTGGTAAGAGAATATCCTAATAAGAAAACGAGTGGGGACAATTGAGACTAGCTAGCAACAAAAATGGACAATACTGTATAAACATATAATGATAATGGCCTTTCAGAGGAAGACAAACTGGAGTTGGAGACTACTACTACGATTCACCCCATTACAACTCCTCAGGCCTGTATCTAGCGAATGACGGGCTTATCAATTGGCGTACAAGCTCCCTAAAGACCCGCAATGCTAGGAAAGTGAAGAACCTGTCAAACAGGGTTCCTTCGCTAAGGAAAACCATGCAGGTCCTTTAGACCCGCTAGACTGTGATGTAACAATTTAGATGTTACATCAGCGTCTTTATTAAAATTGAAGTAACTGTAGAAAACTCCAGCAGTTACAACATCTACCGCTCCCGGCTCATCGCGAAGTGTGCGCACCACCTGGACAGTCCAGTGAAATTTAGGCTGACACAGACACCCGGATTGGACCGTGTATAGTCAACTCACAAATTTATAGGGTACATCCGGCTCGAAGGACTAAAAAAAATGTGGTGAAGAGGTGATTTGCACAATTTCAAATACCAATATGCGTATAATTCACTACTTATTTACATAAATCTTAATATTTCTCGGTACAACTTGAAACCTTAATCAGTTTAATACTAAATTTTGTCACTGCTAATAATCGCGTCACACATGTTCGAGATGTTGTGTTTAAGCCCTCCCATGGAATTTTGACCGTTTTTATTTTCGGCTGATGATCAGTGACATTTTTGCTGATATTGTACTGTTGTTTGTGATCGCTATACCCTTTCTAAGCGACGCGATGCTGATCTGATCAGTGTGGCCAGAGATGCTTAGCATCAATTTATTTATTTATGTTTTGGATTTGTTTTGTATTTCCTTTTTTCAGGTGTGAGGAAACTTCGGACGATTCTAAGCTACTAAAGGTAAGTATATTTAATATGATATGATACTGATAATATTGCATAAATTTATCTTTATTTCAGAAATCTATATTGACACGTTGACTGCCAAAATTAGCATAAAAGTGAGAGAATTACGTGTTGTCCTGGGTATCATCGGTGACCGCCATGGCGCTAAATGTGTTTAGAGGCTTTTCTATATTACGGGAGGTAAGAGGATTAAAGGTATTCTGTCGGGAAATATGGTAGTTACCCTGAAATTCTTCAGATAAAAGAAATTGATTAGTATTGATTAGATAAAAAAACGAATACACAATTTTGTCCTCAGTGAAAGTCTAGTATAAAAGGACCTGCGATATATAACCTGTTTAATATATTTCATTCTTTCCTTACAAAACCTAATAGTGTGTATAGTGCACTACACACATCATCGTCATCATCATCATAAAAATATATTAAGCTCCAAATGAGATTCTTATTATTAACAGAATCTATTATGCGGATGTACTCTATGGAAGAGTTTTCAAATATTTGTTACACGAAATTAATCCATTAAGTTCATGGTAATAATCTACAGGTATGACAAGGACGTATTCGCTGTAATTTTCCTTCATTTATCAAGATATTGTCAGATTTCAGTTTCTACTTTTCCCTAAGAATTTGAGATTGATTTATTTTTTCGTCGAAAGCTTCACAAGGAAACATAGATACAATGATATTCCTATTACTATGATTTGCCTTTTGAAATATCGATAGGATACTGCTTTCGTTCTTTTCCATTTCACAGGATGAATTTCCATGACAAAACAATCTTAAGGTTGCTACTATACTTGATAGAGAAATAATGAAATATGACAAAATTAAGGGCCCAAGGAACAAATCAACCATTAAATGGGAATAAAAGTAAGGGGGTATTTGATTTCTTGACAGTAAGAGTATTTTCCTCAAATTTATGCTCCGAAAAATCAAAAAAAATCTGATAAGAACTTTCTTTCAATTATAATATTCTATATTTGTGACAAGTTGTGTATTTATTTCAGTATTAAAATTAGATCAAAATCTTCCATTACTTTCCAAGTCTTCGGTTTTTCGAATTATATTGATATTGTACTATCAATAAAACACGTACAATACTCTAGTGAGTAATATGATCAATTTTTAGCAACATTGATCCTTAAAATGTTTTGTTTTCTAAAAAGAATTATAAATGATTGAAAAAGATTAATTTTTATATTTTACTAAGCTCATATAAATGTATGAAAAAGCGCAAGTTTAACAGGTAATATGCCTACACGGTTTACCCACTACAAGGCCAGCCAGGCTGTATTTTGACAAATAATTCGTGACGGTACTGTGGATAAATTGAGTTTGGTTCTTTGCCAAAAGAGGAAGAAGATAAATTGTTTTGGTAGCATTCCAATTGGAGGCGAGCAAAAGAGATCTGACTTTTATTGAATTTTTTGTGGAAATTTTAACAATATACAATCAGCGTTTATTTTATATGTTAATTTACAATTTAGTACTCAAATTTACATCACTTATCGCAAAATCCTAACCATTGAAACGCTGTGAAAACAAAATATCCAGACTGACGTCACGAAATGGCAAATCAATGTAAAAACCTGCCCAACCTTGTAGTCTGTAAACTGTGGTATGCTTATTATAGAAACCTTGCTGATTTCTGGTTTATATCAATGGCTTGCTATAGTAAGCGGTTCTCCTGTGATTAACGAATGCATATTTCCAGTGATATTACTTCCTCTTATGGGTGATAATGATAAAATAATGGTTAATGTTGTAATGTACGTGTAATTGTAATTGCAAGTAATTGCAGTTGCAAGTGCGTATGCAGGACAGTATTTCCCAAGTGCGTATGCAGGACAGTATTTACTGAATGACGACTCTTCCTATTCGGGAAGGGCCAGAACATCGTGGACAATTAGTAGGTTATTGTTAATAAAACTCTCTTATATGGAGATTCGTGATCTTCTCATTTTGTCAAAGAAGAGACAATGCTAGTGCGAAGGGCTTGAGTATCCTTTATTGTTATTAGATGTATAATCATTGGTGCAGCAAGATGCTTGGTTTAAGAAAACTTGTGAAACTGTGAATCTGCCGTTCCAATCAAAGGAGCACTTAAAGAAATGTGGACCCTCCCAGCGAAATTCCTATTGTAGCAATGTGGCTTTAGGTCTATAACTCGCACAAGTACAAGGAGAAGGAGGTTAGGTCAAAACCTTCGAATCTACAAGCCATGCAAAAGAAGAAGGTCAAGAATATTGAACTCTTTTTTATGAATGCTTTAACATAGGAAAATTTGATCTGACGAAGTAAAGACGTCTAAAGGTTCTTGATCTTCTTTTTTTGCATGGCTTGTATTTTTGAAGGTTTTGGATAGGTATAGTAACTAATTACCTTCGATGTCTGAGTGGGGTCAAACTAACTTCAGAATCGGCCTAAAATACGTGAGTACACAAATCAATCTCCTCAAGTGTCAGAGTTCCTGAGGAAATGTGGGTATGTGTCAAATTTCTTGAGAAGATATGCGCATTGTTTCCGGACAAACTTCTTATGTATTTATATTAGGTGAAATGAAAGTTATGAACGATGCTGGATAAAACCATCTATGTAAGTTAGGACAGTAAATTAAATTTACTTTTAGTTGAGTTTCCTCAATGTGCAAACGGGGAAGGAAATTTCAACATGACAAATACTGCAAGTAAACCACAATTTTTGGCATGAAATTTTTACTGTGCAATATTCCCCAGTGGCTTCACAAATACAATTCTCGTCAGTAGAATGGTCTCAGCCACTGGTATCTAGATAAATCACCGTGCCCTTTGCGGCAAGCGAATCCACAAGAAGAAAATCTGCAGACCAGGATTCCACCGATTTTAATTGTTGTTAGCAGGAAGTAACCTCCTTATAATCTGAAATTTAAAATTTCATATATGATCAAAGTGCAAAGCGAAGGAAAATTGTTATAAGTTGTTAAGTAAAATGTTTCCCAAGGAGTTTCTTAACTTTTGCAAAAATTTTGGTAGCTTCTGAAGAATTAACTTTTTTTAAGATCCATAAAAAATTTAATACCCATACTACAGACAAATGCAATAAACCACAAGTTAAAATTCTATAAAATTCTTTTGGTAAATATCTTTTCATGAAAATCCATTTCAGTTCGTTTGAAAAATAGGAAAAATTGTTTATCTCTGAAATTCACAACATGTTCTATAGGTGGGTAATCAAGTTTTAATTAAAATTTTCCATCTTTTAAGATAGCCTGACTTTGATGGAATCTAATTTCGTAAATCACTTTAGCACTGGATCGAAACTTAATGGCTAAATTTTTAATTAGTGTACAAAAGTTATTTTGTAGAAAAGCACAGGAAAAGCTTTATGGAGTTTTCATTTTTACATTTGGAAATCAACACTATGCTAGTGGTTTTATCTTTTCATGTTCTCGGTATTAAAAGTGAATATCAAAGGAAATTCATTCCAAGAAATTATGACGATTGTGAACGAAGAATTGAGATGGGAAATGCTAAAAGTTATGCTCTTTGTGGTATTTTTAGTATACTTAAGATTACACATAAGAATTTTCATTTTGCTTTCCGAGTGCTTCTTTTATCCAAGATTATTGTTATAGCTCACTAAGTGTTTTATTTCGTCTGCTATAAACCACAATTTTCTTTTAAAACAGTAAAACGATGCTACAGTTTTTATGCGTCTTTGCAGAAAACTTCTGTTTCTGAATGAAATTGTTTTCATGTGACTGTTGGAACATTGAATGAAATTGTTGCTAACGTACAGAAACTTTAAAGAGCAATGCATTGAGGTTCAGTAATTTGAGAATAATTAAAAATAATTGAGTATTAAAGAATGCATATAAGGATTTTCGAAACAGCGAACAGAATTCTTAGAATTTATCAGTTTTACAATTCAAGAGTAGCAAGATAGTGATATTTCCCCGTAATTTGACTCAGCCAAATTATTTATATATTACATAATTATCATGAAAAGGAAATATAATAATTTATGGATAGTAATCATAGAACGATTTAAAAGAGTATCTTTGCTGTCATTTCAATGCAATATCGATCGCTTTCTGCATCCACTGCTTGTGATTTGAATTCTTTCTATTTTAATTGATGCTAGCTTAAGACATTCTACAAATATGCTTTCAAATGACTCCTAAAATGGCTTTGTACAACTTTTCGTTTACGATTTCTAGTCATACAAACTTAAAACTTAGGCAACTGTTGCAACCCTTTTTAAGTAATAAAGGTATTTTTGTTAAATTTCTTAGGCATTATACCTTTATTCTTAGATATTATTAAAGTACATAAAATTCCCTTTAATTTGACCGTACACTCTCATATATAATCAACAAGATTTCTGAATTATATAATAAGATTTCTGAATTATATAATGAAAAATTGAAAGGTGTCAAAATCTATTCAAAATCATTTTTACAAAAAAAAAATCAAATGATGAAAAAATAATTGTACTCACAAGTAAGGAGTATTATTTGCTATAAACTCTTCCATCACCTTTAACAAGGCACGTATATAAACACGAACTCCTCATGAACATCTTAAACTAAACTCAGTAAATCACTACGAAATGCCTTTATTAACTTAAAAACCTGAACTGAATCTAGTTTAAAGCCCCTTTGAAAGCAGCTAACTTTTGTCACCCTAAAAAATTATCATCTACATTAAATAGCTGTCTAAATTGTAGAGATAAAGAATTTTTCCTTCTTGCCCCTTTAGAAATTTTGGGATCAAATGCAGTCAGTGAATTAGGTCCCATTTAAAATTTAGAAGTGTAATATTCCTATCAATCATGGTGGGTTGAAATGTTGTAATTGATTAGCGGATCAAATTGAAACTCCTTAGAAGTCCTGTGCTTTGGAACACGAGATATAAATATTATGAGAGCGGTGAATATTTAGAGAAGAAATAAAATTTTGCAGCAAATTCTTCTTAATTAACCAAAGGTGCAAAAATAATAGCATACCATCAGTCTAAAGAAGGAGTTGAAGGCCCGGTAACTATTTATGATAATATCCGAGATACGGACGGAGGAAAAACTATGGGTTGTAAAAATTTAAATCAATGCATTCAGAAGAGACCTATAAGTACCGAGAACCGAGCGAGTGGAAATCAATACGAATCAGTTATTCAAACGGGATTACGGGAAACGTTATTTTTTTAAGGTATTGCCTAAACTCAGGAACAACCCTATGATGCACACAGCACAGCTTAGTCGGAAGGAAATTAAGGAAAAGGGGTTTGCGAAATTTTAACCTGACAAATGTCGCAAGTGAACCACAATATTTGGCATGAAATTATTACCGTGCAACATTCTAGTGGCTTCACAAATACAATTCTTGTCAGTATCAAGCACTGGTACCCAGATAAATCACAGTGTCCTGTGCGAGATTGGAACCCATGCCAACAGGTGAGAAAATCTGTAAATGTGCGCCTCAGCCCGCTCGACCAAGGGAGTGGGCAAGCGAGATTTTTCCAATTCTTTTTTATACCCCAGATGTAGGGTATTATAATTTTAAGCGGCCTTTGGGGTAACTAATTACGATCTTAATATTAAGTTTTAAGAATTCAAGACGGGGATCAAATATGGCGGCCAATTTTTCTCAAAGTTTTGCGATCGTTAAAAAAAGAACCCGCATAGGTTTTCGTGGTCTCTGATTTCGAATCTCAAGTCAAATTTTTGGAATTCATAATGCCGGAGAAGAATTTCTAGAGGATATAATACATGCTCTGGTATATGAGGTGTGGATCAGTTTCTACATGATTTCCATGAGTCCCAAATCCACGCTAAAAAGCAGTAAGAAGAAACAGAAACCCGAAACTGCAGAGTCTTTGTGTAATCCCAGTTGAGTAAAAGTCTGTAGCAGATATTAGGCCGAACCGACAGGAGACCTAGGAAGAAGCTTGAGGGGCGGATATCAGAGGAATCCGGAAATAGCGTTCATCCTCTCCAATTTTGAAAGCAAGATAGGTCCCCCTTTTGTGTTTCCTTCTATTCAGTTTGTAGTGAGTTTTTTGGCTGCTGTAATAGTGTACACTGCCTTGTCGGATAATTTCTTTTTTTCCTTCATTTACTCAAGAAATTACTACTTTATGAATCTAACTAGCTGATTGTCAAACAAGACTGGTATATAATATCATAAATATTTCGTGGATTCGTGAAATCGAGTTGTGTTCTTGTCTCAATTTTTAAATTCAAATTAAATCCCACTGGCTTTGCTATAAAGGTCTGAATTCTACTTCTAAAGGCATTCAAGTATGCTTTCAATTTTCTAGTATTTCCAAAAATCCAACAAAGATTCGTTCTGACGAATCTATCTTACTGCTTTTAACATTTTTAATAAGCCAATTTAGGTTTAAAAATTTTCATAAAGGAGATGAAAGGAACACTAGCAAATATACGATAAAGCCATAGAGGTATTTATTAGATTAAAAATAGATAAATGAAAGTGAAAAAGTCTTTCGGTAATGGAGGAATAATGCTTAACTTTCAAGTAAAAAAATTGGAAAGCCTCCTTGAATTGCTTACTTTTCCTAAGGCTAGCACCTATCGATTGGAGTTAAAATACGGGAAGTCCTATTCATACTTTGTTACTACCATTTCTTTTCTATAACCGAAAATGTTAAGCAAATTCAAAGAAAGATTTATGAGCCTTGATTGCTTTTACCTTTCAGTTTGCCCAGCTTCAAAGTAATTCAATGAATACTTAACGAAACCTTTCAAGGAACACCATTAATTGGACATTTCTTTATCTACAAACACATCAAAAAGTCGTAACCTTAGGGTAGAAGAAGCTTTTTGAGCAAACATACTTTGATTGAAAGAAATGAGATTGTAATTCTTCTATAAATAAATTTTATTGACAATCATTAATATCGCTCTGAGATATATTTATAGATTCATAAGAGCAGTTATTCCTTCATTTCAATTAGCTATGTAAATGAGGTTAGAATGGATTATATTAGACTCCTTAAATCAATAGCAATATGAAGTTAATCCTTCTAAACTTCGAAACATTTTTCTTTATGTATTCTGAAACTATTTACAAATGTCGCCCAAATGGAAAAAAATGAAAAAATGTAACCAACTGGAAGGACGTTTCTCTTGGAGCTCTCATTTATCAAAATTTCTTACACATTTACTTATTATAGCAGAACTCCTTTTGACACCTCAATTATTTTCCCTTGTCCTCTTCGCAGGAAGTTTTGATTTAAACCCCAAATATCCCACAGGGCCAAAACCCTTCTGTATCTGTCTTCTGATAAAGAAGGTTGGATAAGACAGCAAAAGGGTCACACAAAAAATTATCCTCAATAGCCGAACCAATTTCTGAAGATATATTTAAGCAGGAAATACATGTCAGACGGGTGCCAGCAAATTACGCTGAGGGTAAGGGATGTTGCAACGATTTATCAAGTTTCCTCGTAATACCTTTTCTATGTTACGAAGGCAACAGTTTATCGAGGTGTTTGTAGAAGGCATATTCTCTTTTACTTTGGGAATTTAGTGAGAAGGGTCCTAACTATTACTTCATGTAAAAGCCAATATAAACACTTGACCTGAAGATAATGTAGAGATAAATTTGTGAGGCTCTATTTTGATTTTTTCCTAGGATTGCATTGACAGTTTCGAAGCCTTCATTAAATACTATAGGCTATGTGCAACCTTACAAACTTTAAATTGCTCTTACATCACCCTAATCGACTTATATTCCACAGTCTCCTTTTAACTTAGGTATAGGTACTAGTGCTTGCTTATGTTGTGCGCTATGAAAACACCGCGATTCTTCGATTAATTGGTAGGTTTCAATATTTAATATACTTAATAAGAAACGGCTGAATGTATTCACCCATTCCGCATTCTGGTAGAAAGTTAGGAGCGAATCAATACCCTTGGTCTCTTGGTTTGATTTCCTTCAGATTAAGAGAAGATTTCACTTGTTTTAGTTCCACTGAAACAAGAAATATGGAAAAAAAAGTTTGAAGATGGAATAGCTAGCAAATTGCTAGCATTTAAATTTTTTTGGAGTGTTTTGATCTGACGGTAAGGCACCGAACTCATCGGCATGGTCCTGGCCTAGTCCGTCATGCCCTGGACAGCATGGATGCCTCTCAAAAAGATGGCAATGCCACTCTGTGTAATCTGAATCCTTAAATATATCCCTGGTAAAGTATAAATATATTGCAAGATATTTAACAGAGTCTAAACATTTAAATTTCAAGTAGCCTATATTAAAGTTCTGCCATGCATAGAAGTGTTTGTCAAGCAGTCCCCTTTTATCCATTGATTAGGAGTCTCATGATGAAAGTATTACAGTTTCTGCAATATTAGCACTGGCACGCCAGTATTTATGTTGTATGCTTTAGAGGTGATACAGTCCAAAATAACACGGATGGACCAGGCAGAGAGGAACTTGCAATCCAAGTAAAAAAAGAATAGTCGAGACCAAATATTGAGAGTTTTACAAAAAAGCTAGAGCGCCAGACTCTGCTGGGAGCCTTTGATATGTCCGACACATCAACTCCTGGCTCTCCAAAGCTATAGAGGCAATAATGTCAACGCTCGGTAAAATATCTTGAAGGGTAATTTACCAAATATACGTTAACAAGATTCTGTAAAACCTTTCCGGGAATCGAAGTGATTGGTATTGGTCTATAGTTAGAGCAATCGAATGCCTCCCCCTTTTCGGGAACTGATCCTTTTTGTGTATGATAAATGAGATATTTTCCTCAGAGGTTTAGTGAAAAAGAAAGTAAAATCCTTTAGAAACAGGGACAGCTAGCATTAGCCACGTCAAGGTTTCGAAGGATTTTATAAACCTCTCGCGCTTCATTCTTGCAGCCCTTGACTGATACTATCAGCAATGCAATCTAATTGGGCTTGCGTGGTGCAAATTTTCAGCGAAATTAGTAACTAGTATGTTATTAACATCCACTGACTACTTATCAAGGATAACATGTGTATTAGCACTGTACTATTATTAGATCTCCTGGGAAAACCTTTCCTTATGGCACTTGAAAAGGTTCTGCTATTCTGCTCAACGCTCCCTAATACCATATTTACTGACCTGTGAAATTTAAACGTTTAAACGTTTTTCATTCGATTAACTTTTCTGAGTTAAGTTAAGATTACCTGAGGTTCATTTTCGATTCACACTGGTTTCTCAGTAAATATGCTCCTCAAATACTGCAAGAAAATAAAGAGCTTACCTTAGGTTGCAAAGAGAATAATTTTTTATCTGTCTAATTATTGCCTGGACTCCACGGAACAAAATCGTCCAAAATAATTAATTTAAAGAATAACCCGTGACACATTGCCTTAAAATATTTTGTATCAAGTTTTAACAGATGGATGTCGGTTTTATCTTTCAATTGAATTTTCCTAAGCAGGATATTTTGCTAACTTTTTTCTGCGACTCTGATAATTTCACATTGTTTTTAATTAAATTTGCCTGCGGTTATAAAACTTTGATCATCAAATCACTGTTT
>QYTT01085575.1:0-14897 GCA_006980735.1 Dasypogon diadema | reverse complement strand
CATTACATGAATTATGGTTGTCACGAAAAATACTATATAATGAGTTTTATCTTTGGTTTCCTGGTTGGGACACTTTACACACAGCAGCCCCATGATTACGCACTAAGAATAAGTTATATTCTTTTTTGCACTAGTGTTAACACTAAACGTACCGAGATGCTTACAACTGAGATAGAAATAATACGCTGAATAATGCAATTGAAAGAGAGGCTACCGGTCAAATGATCGGGTTTGGTACGTTTAGTGTTAAGGTATGTTTTCGCATGCGTAGATTTTAGGTATTCTCCTCCATATTAGGCAAGATTGATCCCCGGTGGCAATATGTTGAATTTCCACATGTCTCTTTCATTTATTATTTTATTTTAAAATGCTTTTTCGCTGTGACTCGATTGTGTCTAGTCCTTGGAGGCGGCAAGTAGTAGTTATCTCAAGGACTCTTTTTAAGATTTGTAGATCCTTCGAGTTTTTCAAAGATTGCGTTCATAAAACCTGAGTAATGCCTTGTTAGGTTTTCTATTTGTATCTGAGTAATTATTGCATCCTAGCTCACAGCGTCAATACCCAAATTCTTTATGGCCTGTAGTGATTCCGTCATAGTGTTGTGTACTTTTTTTTAACCCTGCCACTGATTTTTTAGAAATCTGGTTTTTATGATGATTTAGTAAAAATTAAAATTAAAATGTACATTATTATTTTAATTTATTTAAATTCCTGTATTTGTAAAAATGGACTCAGGCTATTTGCAAAATAAACGCCTCATATTTAGATTTTATATTTAAGAAGATGTTGTTTTCAAAATAAGTGCCATTAAATCTTCCAAGAGTTATTATCTGTCGAGGAAGATTAAAGTCTTTTTCCCTGTGGTTATTCAAACATAAGTAGGTATATATGTATGTATTTTGAAAAGAAACCATGCTGAACCAGGTTACTACTGTACTAAATAAAAGGTGTTCCGTTTTTTACGACCGTGAATATTAGCCAAATTCTACGAAGTATATTCCGTTTATTTCTTTTGAAAAGCTGTCTTTTCAACGACACAAAAGGGTTTTCTTATCAACCCTACAAAATATAATCAAACGAGAAAATCTATAAATTGCTACTTTTATAGCTTCAATTCAATCTCTTTACCTTCGATTTATAGAACCGTGTGTATTGTGTGAAACTGAATCCCTTCCATGAAGGATTACACACATACTTATATGATCAGCACTCAATTGCGGAGAAGGAAGTCATCAGGGAAAAGGAAACCGTGTTGCTGAGGAGGGTGACTGGGGATTTGATTAGGTTACGATTATACTACCTATCTAAATCTGTAATTTCCGAAATGATAAAAGTAAAAGTTTGCTATTTTTATTTCTTAGAAAACTTACCTGTGGTAGATAGACTTTTACGAAAGGTTTTCTAGACTTACAGCATATCTTTTCCTTTTTTTTTAATAATCCTCTACGAGGTGCAACGATTTATAAAATTCAATTAGAAAAGGTTAATATAGGACAAAATAATTAATATTCGCTTTTTTCTTTAACTAGAACAGGTGTTGGCGCCAGCATGAAGCGCGGCCATTCCTAAAATAAGAAATGCTCAATTGTTGAATTAATGAATTGTCATCGTTTGAACTGCCATTTCTTGCTAAAATTTTAAGATGAGAGTTACTTCGTTGGACGCCTGCCTGGACTCTGTGCCCGGGCCTAGTTTCGCCGAGATTATCTATCTATATAGGCCCTCGGGCATCGTAAGTGATTGAGCTAAAGGGACAAAGGGTGAGTTATAAATTGCATTATAAGGGGGACGTTTATGTACAGGAGTTTAGCCGTGCCCTGAGCCAAACATCTTGAAAGCAGTACTCCAATTAGTGTGAGCATAGCAATTCCCAGATGGGAAGTCAATTTGTTACACACTCGAGATAAACTACACTTCTGTGAACAATTCAGTCACTAATCAGGGATAAAACTTAATCCGGATTAATGAAAACTTCCATGGAAGTAACCCTCTGACAGCGAATGTAAGCAATCCTATACTGTCAAAAAGATGGAAGTTTTTTGAGAGGAAAAACGCGACAAGATCACAAATCTTGTCTCCATTATTTCCTCAAGGATACAAATTCTTCAATACAAGGACTTAACCTGCCGTAATTGTGTCCTTAACACAGAAAAATGCCCACGACGATCACGAACACGACGGCAGCTTGAAACCAACAAAAGGGGACGACTTTCACGAAACTTATCGAGAAGAACCACAAAAATCAATAAAAATAAACTCAAAATAAAGAACTCACCTCAATTGTATAATGCACTTCACCAAAACACGGAAAACACGACAAAAAAAAACCACTGAAAAACTCCGCGACGACAACTGACAGATTCGCGCCATTGACACTTGTCAAATTCGCGGTACCACATATTCCCACCAACCTGAAGTGGTGATCCCAAGAGGAGGAATTTGGTGGAATTACGAAAATTTAAATAAATTATCGAAAGAAGAAAATAATTCTACATAGCCTTAATTAACTTGAATAAAAGAGAGAAAAATATGAGAGAAAGAAAAAGGGGATATCTGGAAAAACTCCAGAGCCCACAAATTAGTAAGACTACAAATCTCATTTGAAAAAGAAGTCAATGGAAGTGTAATGCAGGAAAAACTCAATTTAGAAAATTAAAACTTCAACTTGAAAAATACTGAAAAAAACTCTAGTGCATTTTATGGAAGTTTTATCAGTTTCCGAATACACTGTGGTGCGATAAGGGCGTATTGTGAAACTTGGAGGAAAATCTGATTCCACACTTTGAAGTAGTTGAGAGTACTTAATTGGGAAATCAAGAAATAAAAGGCCGTGCGCTTGTAGGCTCGGCCTCAGGCTCGAGCTTTAAGCATAGAGGAAAAACACTGAAAAGCGGGTAGTATAGTGAATTTGGAAAAGATAGTAGTGAATTATTTGGACTTGGGATTTTTTTTGCATTTCGGACTTTGGCTATTACTACGGACATTCTTGGGACTTGGAAATTTTGCTCAAGCTGGACTTGGATTTTTTTCGCATATTGGACTTGGCAATTTTTTTGGGGACTTCGCTTGAATTTTGAATTGGACATTGCAGCGCACGATTAAGTATAATTTTTAAGAATTTAGCATCAGTGGTAGCAATAATTGAGTACTACAAAGAGTAAGTAAAACCGCGATATATATTGTTAGGTTTGCCTGCAGGGTAGTAACTAATTGTGCAATATTTTCTGAATGTTTGGTGTTGGTTGAGAGGTGTCGAAAGCTGTTACAAACATCAGAGTGATAGATAAACCAACCGAGCATCGGACTCAATTTTTTTAAAGTGAAAACTTAAATATCGTATACTTTTTTCCTCCTTGCGGGCTGATCGACAAAACACATATCTACCTTAATCTACCGCCCCAAAGGACAATGAAGTGGCATAGAGTGCATATTACATGGCACTTTGAGAATACAAAAATGTTATCTGGAAAGCTAGTACCCCACGATGTGTCTTGAGCCTCAACTCCTGCTTTTTACGCAGACAACGATTATCTGGACAAAATTATGATTCCATAAAAGTTTGAGCTAAATATTCCACCGACAGAGGATTGGGAACCTCATTCTCTAATCCTTCCATTGACAAATTTGATCCTATACACTAATAGCTCAAAACTCGAAGATACCATCTAGGCTGGCTTATTCTGCAGGGATCTGGGAGTGTAAAGTGCACTTCACTTTGGAAAGTATACCATAGTCTTCCAGACGGAAATCAGATATCTTCGGCATCTAATCCCTCAGGGAGTGAAAATTGCAATCTGTGCGGATAGTCAGGCAGTTGTTAAGGCCCTTATGAAAAGCTTCATCTTCATTACTTCGAAATTGGTTAGGGACTGCAAACATGTACTCAACGATCTGTCCCGAGACAGCAATATACTCATTCTGTGGGTGCTAGAGAACAGTAGCATCAATGGAAGCGGACGAGTGGACGAGTTGACATGGAGGGGGTCTCTAATTTTTTGCCCTCCCCTACGGAAATGATCTGTAAATATTTGATTCGGCGTATCGCTGACTGGGGAATCCTGTATGTAGATACACAGGGCGCCCCCGTTAAATTGACTGGTGATAGGAGACAAACAAATAATTGTATAGAAGGAGGCGGTAATCCTAACGCTTTTCGAGATAATTACACTTGAAAGTTTTTTGGTCGTTTTTAACGATGAAGACTGTATATATCATATAATAAACATGCTATATGTACGAGTCGTAGGGAACACTAGTGGATTTTAAAGGAGTGCTTAAACATCCTCCTATACCTCTTCATTTAGGAGCTACGAATTTTCAAATACAAGATCTTGGGATTTTTGAACATTTTTTTTTTCACATAAATACGCCTCGAAAAGGGCTGTAACTAATACGCACTTTTCTGGTCAGATAATTTTGTTTGTGCTATAAAAGCGATACAGAAAGTAGGCCGGTTTCGGAACTAGGTATCTCCAAAACGAAAAGAGATAGGTGGACACCTGCCTCATATCCAATTAAAGAGATACATATGAGGATTCAAAATTATGTTAGAAAACTGCATATTAACTACAGCTTTTTTCAAGGAATTTGCGTTCTTATGTAGAAAAGGGTAAAAGAATTCCAAAATTTGATTTGTATCACAAAATAAAATTAATGTTACAATTATTTATTTGATTCTGCATAAAATACTCGTTTTATATTACTACCATATTAAATGCACTATACGTATTATATAATTCCTTCCTAACACTTTGCTTACTTACATATATCAACAACGAAATTTACCTTAAATAAGATTCTTATAAAGCTCCCCAACACCTAATAAAATTATTAAGGCTGTTACAATTGAGAAAAAATTTGGAGTAACATACAGAATTCTTTATTAAAGTCATCACAAAAAGATAATTCCAAAAAAGGAACTGAACTGTGCACAGAAAAGATATTATCTGAAATGATTTGCTCAAATTCATTTGAAGAAATAATTTATTTTACATATCCTTTGGGTGTTAGTAGAGTGAAAGTCATGTATGTGTAAAGGTAAGCACATGGTAGCTTATCCACTGTTAAAAATGATGAAAAGGTTTAAATTAAAATCTGAAAAGCAAAAACGAATGGAACTCCTCTCAAATTGAATTTAGCTGGATTCAAGTGCGATCAAAAGAAGATTTCTTTTGAAATCTTTTCTACTTACCATTCCTAACAAAAGCTATACATACAAAAGAAAATCCTTTTCAGAGAAAGCGCATTTATTTTCGTCTTAAAATCTAGGTGGTACGAAATTCCTAATTTCCCTAATGTAACTATTTCATCTTAATCATTTCACATGAGATATCTTTATATCTCTTAATAGAATACCTCATAAAGTCATATTCTTGGGGGATATGGGAACAACATGTGCTTACCTTCATAGAATGATACCTTTTAATTTAATGGTTCACTGCGGAGTCGTTAGATGACTTAACTTTTGTGATGAAAATTTGCAGACACATCCTAAAAGACATCATTTTCGATTACTTTGTTATATTTTTTTACGGCAGAAAAGAAATCAAGATAATACATTTTCAGCAAAGCCCTTTGAGATGTTTTTTTAATGAATCTAACTTCAAAAGATGACTATTGGTGCCTACTCAGTTGGTTCAGTGATGTCTTTGTTTTTCGACCTATATTTTACAGATAGGTCGATTGTCCTCAAGGTGTGAGTACATAAATATTGATGTAGACAGTTAAGAGGGGTGTACCTACAAGTTTTGCATAAATGCATAAATTTTCAATTAGTTTAGCAAACCTGACTTGTTGCGAAGTCAGTCGAAACATTAAAATTAATGGCATGATTAAAATAAGCTTTACACACCACAGTTGTGAGCTGGAATGAATAATGGCAACCGATCAATAATTGCCAGTGTACGTCAATCAGTTTTGATAAATTGCTGCTTGCTACCAGGAAAAACCACAAAATTGGCTCAACACTAAAAGGATAATATAATTTAATACACCAGTATGACGAAATAGAGGGTAATATTTGCCTGTATAAAAATTATGTGGCTTTATGTGTTTCATATCCTATTGAAAAGTAACCACTGATTGATGCAATTCTCTAGACAAGCTATTCATTGCCTTTTTACTGGTTTTAATGTGAAATCCTAATTAAGTATACCTTATAACTTTGAGCAAATATTTGTAACGCAAGCGCTTTCGTGTTTCAGAAAAATATTTAAACGCTTCAAAATGTCTTTCAAAGTGCTCCTTTTCTACTGAGATGTATGGAATTAATAATAATTACATAACTACCAGGACTATCTGAGATAGAGACTATCATGAGGGTAACTAGAAACAATGAAAATCCAATATCTAGTTAAATCTCAGGGAATACCCTAAGATACCATGAACAGGCTTGGCTTTTTGATGCAAGGTAAAAATACAAGAAATAAATTATTATAAAATATCTAGCAGTGCCGAATAGCGTTCTAAAGAGGTGCATTTATTATTTCATTACTTATTTCAAAATTCACTTTTCTCTTTATTTATTACTTACCTTGCAGGATCGGCAAATAAAGTGAAAACCTTCTCTACAGAAACTCCCTGAGTTTATAAAAATGGAGATAACCATGCAGCATTCCCGTAGAGATACGGCTACTTTTTACATTAACATGAACACCACATTCATTCATTCCATTTTCCTTAATTTGTTTAATGAAAAAATTGATCGTAACTGGAATTGAAACAGAAGAGTTTAATACCAATATTTATGTATGAGCATAGAAAATACCCACGTATGTCCAACGTTCCTGTCCAACGTTCTTGTGAAAACAAAACAAAATTTGAAACGTGTGAGAATATTCTAAAATTTCTCTGGGGAAGAAAATAGATTGGATTACCACAGGCATCCCCTGGTATACTGCTCTGTTCGGAAAGAGTTGATCTGTCAGCAAGCGCGAGGATTCAAATATGTTTTAGGGTTTCACAAACGTCGCATAGGTATAACATGAATAGAATTTCCTGAATCAACGAAAATCGGAGAGGTTTGTTTAGGAACTAGCAAAGAATTAATAAAGCTTTTATATGTTTTTTGCTTGCATATTTTCGAGTATATGGTTTTGCATATAAGACTATAAATGTTTGCACTGAAATTAATTGAAAAATAAATTCTGATTCCCTGTATATTTTATATTTGTACATAGAAATTGAATTTTTATTATTTTTTTGAAAGTTAGACTTTTATCCTGTATGGTTTTATTTCATCAAAAATAGTTAAAGATAGCCTGTACACTGTGAATAATTGAGGCGTATAATAAAAACAGAAGGCGGTGGTATCTTCCACATTCGTATAGCCCTGCTCAAGAAGGATTTTCAAAACTACAATTTTCTATTAGGCCCTATCTGAAGTGCGAAAAATTAAGACGACTTGAGGCGTATGAATAATGAACCTATAAACATGTATACCACTGATTTCATTGGAAGTCGGTCGAAATATTATACATAGATATATTCAAGTTTGGACGTAATTTATTCCACCTCTCCAGAAAATTCAAGCATTTAATACCATTCATTGCGATGGAAAAAAACATATTTCCTCTGAACTTGTTGTCCTTACATCACTGACGACAAGCGGTAGAAAAGGATTTTAAGCACGTTTGAGATATACCAAATGGTTTTGAATGTTGAATATTATTGTATAGTGTTGAAATAAAACACTAATATACATAAATACAAGAAAGGAACGTAAACGAAACTAGCATAAATAATTTCATAAAACAATGGCAAAAAATCCCCATAACAACATAAATAACAAATGAAACCACAATGATTGTAGATATTTAAATAAATTGCTCCGGAAACCGTGACTCCTGAGATATAGTGGAAGGGAATTCCACACTCATATGGATTGAACAAAAAAAATTCGTTCACTTGAGCGAGAATGACATACAGAAAATGTTCTTGCAGACAGAGAAAAATCTAACTTAGCATACGGATAACAGACGTCAATTGACGGAGCGTTTCCGAACAAACGAATACTAGATATTGACACCAAAATTGTTTCAAAATATAACTCTCTCCCCGTAAATCATTTATGTATATGCTAAATAAAAGTGGAGAGAGCACGGATCCCTAGGGTACACCAACTTTTAATAAAATTGAGTCAGAGAGGGACTTCTGTACCTTAACAATTTAGCTATGACCGGATAAAAACTACCTATATTAACTTAAGAGCGGATGATAAGAAGTTAAAGTCATTTCTTAATTTACAAAGCAACCTTGTGTGACGGACCAAGTCGAAGGCTTTGCTAAAGTCAAGCAAGATTAATATTGTGACAAAATTTTTATCAAGAGGCTCGTAGATTCGCAACTATGTCTCGACCGAAACCCAGATTACCATTGTAGCAGTTCCGCTACGTATTCAATTTAATTTATTATTAATAATCGTAATGGTTTTTAATTTTCGAGAAACTTTGCAGAATACGATTCAATTTTTGTCTGCTTTTCATCTTCACATTTTAATACCTTAGCCTCAAGACATCCCCTTAGGAGCCACTCTTGCTCTTAAATCTTTGACTCCGAGATAAACTAGTAAATCTAGGTTTCAACTTCCGTCATAACTTGAACAAGAAATATCTCAGTATCTGCATAGATTCTATTCAATAGAGGGACACAATAACACCTGATTTCCGTTCAGATTCAGTTCTTTTAGAACCCATCGTACTGTCAACCTTTACACGTTTAAACGACCAGTTAAGATGTAGTGGACTGAACCAGATCTGGAAACTTTTTTATCCATAGATATTGCTTATTTGCTTCTTCGATATTGATCTTCTACGAATTCGTCTCCATTTTTGAAATCATTAATTCATCAAAAGCTGATTGCATTATTTCCACAAATCTCTCATTGTGGCAACTGAGGACGACACTGCTTCATACCTTGGATTATTTTTTCAAACTTTGTAATCCCTGCTCTGTTGTTCTGCAGGTATTAGATTTAAAATGAATATTGAACAGAAATCTTGAGTTTTTTTCAGTCAATGAATGCTAATATTAGATTTAATAAAGCAATTAAGTAAATATTGATTTTTTAGATTCCCAGTTAAACATTAATTGCAAGTTTTCTCTCCTTGTGCTTTAAAAGTATAAGAGCTCATCAGTAACTATAGTATCGAAAGAAAAATAATTTCTCAAGTCAACATAAGATTCATAACAGTGGTAAGGAACAATTCATTTTCTTTTCAATTTTATTGTTTGCTTTTCTTATTTTTGGTTTCCTTGCAATTAAAAATAAAATTGAAACGTTTCCGTCACAAAAGTAAAGCAATCAATTTTCCTCAACAGAGGAAATACAGTGTTTACATAATATGGTGATCGGGATACAATGTAAAGGAAGAGAATGGAACTAGCTTATATCTTAACACAAGATATTTTCTTATCATGAAGGTTGTTAAATAGCCTCAAGAGATTTCAGGTCTTAAGCACTTCAAACCCTCATTAGACACACTTTACACTCACCCTGTATTTGCTTGGGGTAATTATCCGTCGTCATTATATTTAGAACTTGACATTTGCCAGTAATGGCCCATCTGGACCCTTGTTAAGGACATGGACTAAAATTATGATACCTTTCGCCTTAACGATAATCTACCCCGGAAGTATGGAAGAACCCTGAGAATTACCTAAATAAGTTCTGATAAATGTTGTGACATCTACGAAGAACTTAAGGAAATTATTGTGGATAGGTTTAATAAAAGAGCCCTAAATTTGATACAATTACCATCTAAACAAATTTTTCTATCCATCGTGCAAAATCACCTAATTCTTGGTTATTCTACTTATTATTATATAATATATATAAATTATTATGGGAGGGGATTTAAATTTTGTTTAGGAACCTCAGTCAGAAAAATAGCAAAACTGTTGCTGTTTGAAAGGGGAGGTTGCTATAAATGAATGGTAACTGAGTCTTTAAGAAGCATGAAAGAAGGGATGGAATAAGTTTCCTGTATTTATACAACCAGTTTTTTTTTTTAGAAATATGTAATACCTTCTCAGGAAATATACCACATAAATAACTGAAAGATTCATTTGGATGATTTCACCTAACTTAAAGAATTCATTTTTAAAAGAAGAAATTGAATTGCACTTTTCCACTTATTGAACAGATCTCAAAAGTTACAACTTCTCAAATATCCAAAGTTCACACAATTGCGAAGTAAGAAAGTTTCTGAACATTGGAAAATATCTTTTCTTCTGAGTTCAAGTACAGCCCTTATTTTGTACTTGCAGCAGACCAGAACTACTAACCAAAAGGGTAAGTTTTTTTTATTGCTGCATACTCGTATAAGGGTAAGGAAGCAACCTTCTCCATTATAAGATTTCAGTTGCAGACCTATGGGAACTCTGGGACTTGGATATAAATTGCATTTCAAATGTGATTTGCGATTCCGTTCATATGTTATTTAGAGCTGCAAATATTATCCCTGAGAGGAATAAGCAGAAAGCTATTTCATCACAGAGGTAGAATAATTTAATGTTAGGAACTTAGAAAAGGAAATTGTTCCTTTGAGTTTTCAAAAACAAAAAACCCCAGATGGGGAAGGGAGTTTTTGCTGAGGTTTTCCTGTAAAAGTCCTGCGATTTTTTCAGACTTTCTTAAAGCTGAAAAAAAACTTTTCCATTGTATTTTAAAAATTTTACACTGTTTCGTTGAAACTTTATGGAAATTTATGATTTCTATTTACATGACAATAAGTCTATTAAAATTTGTTAAGATACAGTTCTAGAGTAAATGGCGGTTCTGAGATTAAAGTAATAAAACGATTTTTGCGTGCAATGTACATCATGGATGCAGCTTAGAGGACAACCATATGATGCACACCGCAGAGCTTAGACGAAAGAAAATTTTATCGTATTTTAAAGTTTCGATAATTCCAGTTACGGAAATCTCAAAGAAATCCTCTTTAGCCCAACCAAAAATGTCAACAGTATAAAATTTATTTCGTACTTTTAATTTAGTTTGTTGGTTGTAAAACCAAACAATAAGCACTCAGGGACACTCTGTCTATTTTCCCATGGCACTTTTTATTCATTAGCTCTGGCAGTAGTCAACACCATACTTAGGACTTATCCTTCTGTAGTAAAAGTTTAATATCCTGAACTTTATTTGCGTTAAATAAAAGTTTTCTTTCAGAGAGGATTATCCCTAGGCAATAAAGTGGAGAGATTTTTGTCTGCGCTTCCACTTACCACGTTTACAATTAAAAGAGAATAAAAGCAAAATCTCAGATGCTATTTTTGTGACAAAAATCTTTTACTGTTGAAAACAATCTATGTTTGGTTTAATGTGTTTTATGGATCCCTAAGAGAAAATTGATTGCATTTACCCAAATAGATTTTGATTTAGTTATGAACGCAAATTGATTCATTAATATTTCTGCATGAAATACTTTCATTTTTCTAAGTTGTGAAAAGGTGTTTTTTAATATTATATATGTGGTAGATAACCAATATTAAATTCTCCTGTTCGAATAATTTTCGCGTAGAAACCATATTTACCCAGGAAACTTTTATCCCATGGGAAATGTAGGAAACTTCCATTCCATTATACTACTTTCCGGGCAGCACTCAACATGTGTTCGCACAAAACTAATTTAAATAGAAATTGGGTAACTTGTAGCACATTCCATTGAGAAAAGGGTCTGTTCGTATGGTAATATTTGAGAAAGCATATGTATCCGTGGCTACTAATGAGGTTGTGGTAATTACGACAAGTTAAGCGATAAATATCCCTAATGTTCCCTATTGTAATAAAATTAGGAAAAGTGTTTTCGTTAACCGTTGTAACTTTTTCCACGTCAGATACGGATGTTAAGGAAATGGATAATAGTTCAAAGTAAAATAATTAAAGTCAAAAATCAGCAGTAAATTCCCGTTTTTCAACAATGATTTTCACAAATGTAATATACATTGGGTGGTAATTAATATGCACAGTTTTGGGAAGAACTCTCAAAATGGAAATGTCCAGTGGTGGACTCCAAAATGTTTACAACTTTCATTTCAATATATTTTCTACACATGAGTTGAATATGTAATAAGCTTTCTTGTTCTCATATGGAAACATCTGTGGAAATATCTATTTTACCATGAGATCATGCATATGAGGTTTGTTATTATGTTTCAAGATTTCTAGGACCATCTACATCACAGCAAATTTTTCTGAAAATGTTTAAGGGAGAGCCTCATGTGGGATGTTGTGATTTAAAAAAAATTGTTGTGCAATGAATAGGTAAATATTTGCTTTTGGTTTTTTGTTCTAGAGCTAAGACTAAATTCAATTATATGTTGTTTTAATACATATTGAGCATTCCGACGAGTCTCAGTAAGAATCTATCGATGAACAATATAAAATACTCACCGGATCGCTCATTGAATTAAAATTTCTAGCCCTTGTGAATAAGCATTCTAACTTGAGGGATATTTGAACATATAATGCACCTTCTTACGAGGCATGGAACGAGGTAAAGTTGATGAGCGTTGGTCAGCAGGGATCCCGGCTGTTTTAGTTAGCACTTACAGGGATTCGTGAACCGCTTTTACAATACTTTGATGTGTACAATACTTCTGAATGAAATATTTACCGATCCACACCGGTGGTAGAGCGGACTGAGGCGCACGTTTACAGATTTTCTCCCCAGTTGGCGTGGGTTCGAATCCCGTACATGACACGGCGATTTATCTGGGTACCAGTGGTTGAGGCAATTCTACTGACAAGTATTGTACTTGTAAAGCCACTGCGATGTTATACAGTAATAATTTCATGCCAAAAATTGTGGCTCATTTGCAACATTTATCAAGTTAAAATTTCCCAATGTCCCTTTCCCCAATTTCCTTCTGCCTAAGCTGTGCTGTGTGCATCATAGGGTTGTTCCCTGAGCTTAGGAAATACCTTTAAAAAAAGGTATGAAAGGTATGGTAAAAAAAGGATGTTGAAATATAGAAGATCGTCGTATGAAACTCATAAGTGGGCCTTATCTTTCAGTAATAATAAATGCGAATTACACACTCACCTGTTCCGAACTTCTTCAAATAAATTTTTTTTTCTTCACCGAATTTCATTGTCATCTAACCTCGAATTTGACTTCCGAAAAACTTCCTTTTTATGCCCGTTCTTTATAGCATCAATGAAACGAGTTAAAAATCCGAATTGACCGTAACCCATTGCTCTTCTCAGTTATCAGCTAATAGCTCAACATGCTATAATTAACGTACACCATAACTATCAACAAGCGGAAATAGTCTTGGAAAAACTTATTATAATTTCCGAGATGAAAATAAAAAAGATGAAAAAGTTGTTGATGTTTTTTTTTCCCAACCTAAACCCTTACGTAGATGCTGAGAAACTTATTAGGGTAAAGCAAAGGAAATCCAAAAGGGCAAAAGCAAGTGGACAGGAATGGTTAAAAGACGAGAAAGGACAATATGAACAGCAAAGTAGTCCAAAGAGGTGCGAAACCCTAGTCATAGCACACACTTAACAGGAAAGTACCGCAGCGGTACCTCCTTTCAGCTTATTCTTTTGTTAAATAATCTTTTGGTTCGCTTTTATATTTTTATTTTTTGAGTGATCGTGCCCTGCCATGTATCCATTTTCATAATTGTGATCGGTTTAAGTGAATTCAAAATATAAAAGAGAAATAGTGTGGACGCATTTAGTTTTCCTAAATTCAGTGTTTTTTTTCCTTCCTACGTCTTCTATTTAACAGAGTTTTGTGGCCTCTATAGTTTCAATAGAAATAATCACAATTACGTAAGTTAGATCACTGGAGGAGCTTAATATAAACGAATTTTTGTAAAAGCTTTTGTACATAAATAATAAAAACAAATAAAGATAAGAAAAGCTATTGTAATACATCAAAGTGTAAATATGTACTTATTCCTATTAATGCATGTTCTTCTATGTATGATGCATCTCAGATCGTCTTTGGCAGAGCCCTCTAAACTACAAGTCATGAATTAGCCTTTAACCAAAACATTGAATTCGTTTTTTTATGAAAGCTTTAAGATAGCAGGAAGTGGTCCGACTAATTTATAGGAATACTAGTGCTAGTAGTAGTTATTAGAGCCTGCGTTCTTGCAGGTAAGGTGGGAGACACGGCCTGTCCATCATAATCCATTTTGCATTTTTTTTAGAGACATGGGTGCTATCGAAGGAGGCAGTAAAGTATAATGGTAATATATAAAGAACATTAATTGAACATTTTTTTATTTTTTCACCGTCATGCTTGAAATCTACAAAGAATTAAACTATTAAGATCTGATAGGAAGGAAGGCACTCAATCTGTGTAACTTCCAATTCCACCCCCTCCCATGATTGCATCTCCGCAAAACAATATTCGCTGATTTTGTTTTGACAAGTAACACAGAAATGTAGACAGCTGTAAACAAAACTTGATCATAGTAAGCGCCTCCGACATACCCAACTTATTCAGAGATCGACATTCTATTCATCAACGTTTTACTTGATTATGCAGCCCTTAGCGTATGCAATTTCATCTTGGCTTCGAATTGAGTGTACTGGTACTAAGCAAAAGGAAGGGAGTTCTAACAGTTGCTTCATTTGGACGACTTCGAAAGGATTCTCATCTTTTGAACGCTTCTCATACTGCAAACCAGCTGGCCAAACTTTTATCTAATCAAGGTTGGTTAGTTTATTTCATATACATACTGAATTTTCACAGTTCAACAGTTTTGGCTGCTTTATGAAAGATGTTAAACTTTTCTCCTTGCTTCTAAAAATCGCCTGAATACATTTTCAGTAGTTACCACATCACATGTAGAATGCTTACAACTTTCCAAAAATACAAATAACAACTTTGTTACTGCATTAAGCTTAGTGGAAAGACGCGTATCTAACAATC
>QYTT01085574.1:39705-58520 GCA_006980735.1 Dasypogon diadema | reverse complement strand
TAAATTTTTACTAAAGAATTCACATTATATGGTTTGAAAGGACGATGACTTTGGAAACTAATATTTATAAAATTTATGCAGAAATTAAATGTATATATTTCTGAAAAATGTACTGTATAAAGTTATCAAAAAGGGAGGAGATCAAACAAGACACCACTAAAATTGTAAAAGCTAAGATTAAAATATAATATATTTCTATATATTAGTTTTCAAACGCAATCCTTAATATAGTACCAACTGGTAATTATGTAGGAGATGAAGAGAAATGCGTGTCCTTAATTTAATGTAATTCTATCAAGGCCACATTACATACACAATTTTGTCGTCATCAAAGGTAAATGTTTGTCTAAAGTTCTAAATCTTGTGAAATAACCAATCTAACAATTTTTGTTTGTCATCAACGCAAATAAATAACTAACACGGATATAACAAGTTTTTTCTTTTACACAAATTGACGTCAATCTTATTTATGCTTAAGTTTTATTTATTACTAATTTATCATAATAACAAATAAAAAGATTAATGTGTTATTGTAATCGAGACAGCGGAGTTGAAATAATTCACGATATAAATATTAGGCTTAATTTGTTTTGCACGCATCAAGTCTGTTCAGATCATTGGGGAAATCAAAATCGTTAAGGTCATTAGATCTCATGGTATTGTACTCTTGTTGCTCAATTGTTTTGCTCCTCTTTGGGTTAAACTCTTGTGCGAACTTTTTGTTATCAGCATTAAGGCTACATCATAGTATTTGTCTTTTTCCTAGCTTTCAATTTCATCTGTATTATCCATCTGAAATTATTATTGTAATAACGCCTTCAAGTGAAAATGAGAGTAGCTTTTGTTTTACATATTTTACTGATTTAAAAGTGGGTACAAGTGAAAATGCTATTACCTTAATCAAGACCATCATCAGATTTGAATAAAGATATCTCTAAAATATGAGTTCTTGAAGGAGAGAAATCCCCAAGATTCTCCACAATCATGGCAAATTCAGGCATACTAGTTTTACAATAATGAGTTTCCCTTCTAGCCCAGATGGCGCACTTTTCAACTTGTAGCCAAGAACAATTTACTCATTTCCGCATTAAGCGTTCACACACCTTCAAAAAATGTGTTAAGATTGGCCTCCCTGATAAGCATGGGAGTTCCAAGGGAGATCTTTCAGCGCAAATCTAATGAACCTGCGCTGAACGGACTCAATATCTGCGAAGCGTGTTCAAGAATTGGCCAAACGAACGAGTTGTATAATGTTAAGGAAACTTGAAGATCAGAGAACTCTTTGGACCAGCATTTAATGAAGCCCAAAATCCAGCTTGGAATCAAGCTTCACGCTGAGGTCATTAACAGATTGTATGTGAGGAATATTGATGTGCAAATGTGTAGTCGTGGGTGATAGAGTCCCGCTTTCTAAAGAATGACATGACCTCACATTTATTTATGTTAAGTTCCAAGTCATTGTGTCCGCACCAACAATAAAAGGTATTTAAGTCCTTTTGCAGGGAAGCATAGTCACTGAGATTATTCATGAAGGAAAAAATCTTCATGTCGTCAACATAAATTAACACTTTCGAATGTCTCAAAAGATGCACAATATTTCAATATAGGCCAAAAATTAGAGGGCCAAGGTGGCTACCCTGAGGCACCCCAGATGTGTCCCTTATGGCCCTTTACTGAGAATCACGAAAAAGAACTTGATAGGACCTTTCAGACACATACGAGTAAATCCACTACAAGAGTAAAGTAGGAAATCCTTATTTGTGCTACTCTTAGTTTATATTTAGTTACTTGAATTGGGATTTGTATGAGACATAAATAAATTCTACAAATCGCGATACAACTGTTCATAAATTTTGTAACTTTTTCGAGTATAGAAGTCGAAAAAGGTACCGATACAAATGCCTATACAATTATCTAAGCTTAAGAGGCATTCAAGGTCGTTTACCGCCCAAACAACATTTGTAGGAAATTCTAAACCATGTAAAGGTTGAGATAATCACTAATTTTGAAAATGTTATATGTCAGCGTTATAAGCATAATAGGAATTATAAAAAAGTTAAGCGACAAAAAGAACAGAACAAAAACATAATTAATACAACAAGTTGTTGATCGATTACCTAAAGCTAATTTGAAATTAAATTGCGCATATTTTGCGTAAGGTGCGTAAACATATAATAACAATAAATCTATCAAAATTTTTGTTATTGTTTGAATGAAAAATATATTATAGCAGAAGAAAAACACAAAACTATTTTCAAGAGAATTAGGTGGTGTCATATATGTATATTGCGTATCATTGAATATTATTTTCGACTCTAATCAAAATAGAACGAATTTGTGCCTACGAAATCCCTTCAACGCGCTTCCCTTACTCTTACTCTTTTTGAGAAAGTATTGGTTTCAAAAATATAAAAACGATAAACTTTTCGAAAGCATGAATTATAGATTCTCTGTCTCTGATCCTTTTCTCATACAAAAATGATAAATGTGATTAAAAATTTTAAAAGGGAGAAAATATGTTGGAGAGATACCTGGAAAATAAGAAAGATATGGAAGAATTTCTTAGTATAACTCTGAAAGCTCCTGTACAGTAATTTGAGAAGTATGTGATCTCACATTAGGATGAAGGAGGCCGGTAGACTATTTTTCACAGAGTTTTAGATGCATAAGGTTTGCTTTAAAACAGTAACATTCAGGATCAATGGATTCTCTTCGTTTAATGCAGGGATGATATGTTATGCCACTAAATAATAATCGGGAAGTTGCTAAGAAGTTTTATTTTATCTTTAACTGTTGCTAACTAGATTCTCTTAACTGATCACTTTCAAAAATTACTTGCAAATGGGATTTTTCATGAAAACTTCATCAATCTCTTAAAATATCTAGTTTTATTATAATCCCATTTGCGAACACATTACGGCATTATGCTGCTGTACAAAGAGAACACGATTATATTTGGTAGGATTTTGTATCTAATGTTAAATGTTAGGAATTGAGTATTCATTTAGTGAATTTTGCGACAACACTCCCTATATTGAGTCTTCAGTCAGGTGCTTTGATATTGATGTGAAGACTTTAATTACGGGTCAAACAGACCATATTTCTTTACGAATTTTTTGAGGATCGTATAGCTTAGAAGGTATAGCTTTATAAATAGTCAACTGAACATATTCAGTCTTTTTTGCCTGTGATTTGTCAGAGATATCTGTCATTAATTCTTGATATTTTTAATAGAAATTATCGAAAAGATTTTTTCAAGATATTTCCTTCGATACATCGCTATTTGACATTCCAAAGTAAACAGAATTAAGCAATGAATTAGCAATCATTTGAAATAATGGCACATCTTAATGGCTATAGGATAAGAAATTTTTGTCAGTGAAAGCAATAGCTGCGTTTCAATTAGATACAGGGAAAATAAACTCGATTTTGGTACCTACTCTTTTCTTCTTTATTCTTTCGATTTTTAAAATCAGAGTTACATCCTTTTCTATTTGTTCCAATAAATTCCATAATGAGGAAGACAAAAAGATTTTTATTATTACGAAATAATCATATGCCTTATTTTTAACACCATATTTATTTATTTTAAGCCACTTTGCATAAAGAAGACCCATACAATCAGGTTTTTGATACAAGCCCCTTAAATTCAGTATTAGCTCAGAATTTTATGAATTTCATTAAAAACCTGATGATGAGATATTTTCTTAGTTTCTAGGGTGAAATGTTCTAATTTACTATTTATAGTGCCACACTTATCAAGCCTATCTTATGTATTTATTTTATTTCGAGAATAGATTCCTACTATCCCCTATTTTATTTCAATCCAAAAATATCCGATCTTATTACCTTGATCTTAGCAGTTTTTTTGACTTATTTTATTACCGTCATAATCTTTTTTTTCTTGATTTTATTGTTACATTTACTAAAACCTGAAAAAGTCTAATTTAAGGTGGTATACCGTTGACAGAATGCATACCAGAGGTCTAAATTTATCTCGAACTTGTTTTATGTTAATTCCAGGAGTTGTTTGCCGAAGAGATCATTAACGTATCTTTCATTCTGTTTAATTTTTCTTTTAAATATTTTCGTACTTTTATTTTTTTTGCTGACATGTCAAAACCGACAAAAAAACTGGTGAAGTAATTTAATTAAAAATGTATGAATATAAAAAAATATAACATAATTTTATTGATCTTAATTTATGGCGCATTATCAATAATATGTTTTACATTTAGAGATGATTAATAAGGAACGTAAAATGTTCCCGGATATTTCTAAAAATATTTTTGGCGTTCAAGAATGAAAAGAGCCTCCTGGTTGTGTTGCATCAAAGAAGAACTTTATAACAAATAATTTATTAGATGTACGATTTACATATGCTCTAGAAAAAATTTAATAATATCATTTATCCTACTTCTACTAATTTCAAGTCGAGATTTTATTTTATGTCCAGAAATTTCAGATTTGGAAACAAAATGTTCTATGAAATCAGATAGAAGAATATGTTGGAGGTAGTGAGGCGATAGATCATCAGCGTAGATATGCGTAGTCAGGCCCAAGTGTTTTGGTGGTGCAAGCTTGTGGGCAAATCGTATAGACCAACAAGTTTAACTTAAAAAGAAATATATATATATATTCAGTTGACAAGTCTGATGGCGATTACTATGAAAATTGGTTGCCTGTAAAAGATCCACACCGAAATCTAAAAAAATTTTGAGTGGAGCAATTCATTATTGTTGACGGCACCAGACTAGACTGAAGTAGGAAATCGGTTCAACGCAAATAAATTTAACTTCAAATTCGCCTGTAGATGAAAAGGCAGGAATCGAAGCTTGGAGAGCATTATGCACGTAGATAGCATTTTCTTCTGTAGGTCGTTAATTTACACGATCACTGCAAAAGGTGTTATAATTTGATTAACTCAAATTTATTGCATGCTTATTATGGAGGTCCTCATTTAAATCTACTTATACAATGCTCCATTAATTCAATAATCGTTAATAGATAGGCTGAATAAAATGGACTCAAGAATGGATCCCTGCGGGACGTCGTAGTTCATCAAGCTTTCATTAAAAAATTAATCTATTAGTTTAATCTGTAAAAAATGAGTGATTTACCGAGTCAAAGGCCATACTGGAATAAAAAAACGTAAGATTGTTAGATAGTCCTTTGCATTCTTTGCATTATAGCCTGTTGTATTATGTTTAGAAAATTACAAGTAATTTTGACAGGGGTTTCAACATCGTCAGTCACAAAGAATGCAAAAGTATTATATAATTCTGCATAATTCTGATCAATACGTGAAAAAGATCATCAAAGAAGCTGCACAAAAGATCGGAATTGTTAAGAAACATAACCTCAATTACAAAATTGGTTGAACCAAATTCCACAGTAAAAATTACTTTGAAATTCAATTAAAGAAGATACCATTAAATGAAAAAGAGGTAACTACCTCTTGATTACATTTCACTACTCCACTGTTCATATTGAACAGAATATAATAGGAAACAGGTGTACAAATTGCTTTTAAATGTATAAAACTTGTGTTATATTCTTAATACTTTCATGAAATACCGTAAATATTTATTTAACTTTCAGATAAAGGCTATTTCTTCTTCATGAAAAAAAATGATATACTGAAACACTTTCCAGAAGGCACGTATGCCGCTTTATTTTCCACATCTGAAGTAGATATTGCAAAGTATTTTTATCTCTATTGTGAAGATACTAAATTAACAGATGTGCTATTGAATGGTGTTTAAACTTTAGCCGAGAAAATTTGTCAATATCGTGTTAAATTAAAATGAAGCTAGAATTTATTTCTGGTGGTGTTTTGATTGTCTTCTCAAAATCAAGCCAAAAATAGGTTGATATCAATTTGAATCTTTAAATTATTTCAACTCTAATCGTCTCATAAATATCTAATTATTGTTTTTGTCAAGTTAGAACTATTATCTCAATGGAAAACAACTCTATAGTTTTTGTAGCATTAATGCTTGATATTGACGTAGGTATGCTATTCAGAAGCCAAGAAAAACGATTGGGAAAAACCACAAATTTATACTAAGCAAAATCAGTAGATTCTTTCGGAATCCTATTGGTATTTAATATCTTTCGCCAGATTGTGTGGTGACATTAAAAATTTATGAGATTTTTAACATTTGTTTGCAGAGCTGAGGCTTTCTAGCACTCTATAGACCCTCTAGTTCTAGTCTGAACCCTTAAATACCCAACTATCATTAGGTGCTTAATGCAGTTAAACAGAACATCTTTAATGCTAACTGGTTTCTGTCTGATCAAAAACAAGTTGCTAGAACGTTTACGCATAATAATTACCAAACGGTAAAGCTATTGCTGTTGCTAAGTACCCAGATAGATTTGAGATAGTAGATTACTTAAATATTTCAGTTAACGAGACTTACTTTGATTTTTAATGAAGAACGTGTCAAATAAATAAAACGTTGTATTTAATCTTTTTAGTTCACAAAAGAAATTCACTTCACTGCACTTTTTAAATTATAACCGCACTAAAAGATTGCGAAAAGATAAAACAACTGAGATATTATCACGAGAAATTTTAACAAAATTCGTTACTTTTCTCGAGCACTTGTAGGAGCTGTAGTGCCTTCCTCGGCCACCATAATACATTTAATAAATTTTGTACTGGTGGAATCTTTTATCTTCCTTTCATACGACAGTTTTTGTTCTTTACCAGTTATGTGTGTATGGATACCAGTGTCTACACAGTCTAATATCTATAGATTCAAAACTTTGTACAACACTTTTGCAGATTTACATGTATACCGGACAGGCTGATATTCAAACAGCTTTAGATGTCTGTAACTACCATTTGAACAGCAAAAAATGTTAGTAAGAATGTTTTTGGCTTTTTTTTGTGTATCGTCTATTATTTATCAGAAAACATTCAATGAAGGTACCCTCTTTGCGTCAGAGCCTAGAACTGGAAATATGGACAGAACAATATTTTATTCTTCTGCTTTGTATGTTTTAGTGTAGTTTTGGTACAATATTTTTTGTTTGTTTTGTATATGGGATCGATGATCTCGAATCTCCTAGGATGTTCGGTGCTAGTGTACCTACTTACGTGATTTGAGTACAAGGGGTCATTTCATGTTTTGGTTCAAATTTCATTTTCTTAATATTTATGCGTTTTAATACGCATTTCTTTTTGCTTATTTGAAGAAAATATTGTTAACTCAGCAGGTATATTTTTTAGCATGATGCAATGATAAATAAATTATTTTCTACTTCTTATTAAGTGTTTTTGTTAGCATCGTTCTTTTAGATTTAGATTTCTCTTTGGAACTCCTCACTGACGTACAGATTTTGGATCTTGGGTCTTGGAGGCATCAAATATGTAAATAAGAGAGGAGTAGTTATTAAATTTAAGGATTTCCCCTAATTAATAATATTTGGCTGAAAACTTGTTTAGAGGATTTCATGCTTTAAATATAGAGTAAATGGTGAACGCAAATTGTATATTATTTCTACTGTATTGAATGCATTTGTATTTTTTCGGCAGTGTGGTTCCATCGATATTAAATAAATAGATATTGATACAGATATGTTTGTGTATTAGAGTTTTGATTTGTTCCAGATTAAAAAGGGGGAACTATGAAATCTTTTGGATATATCCAATCCGAAAGCCCAAAGAGGAAAAGTTAATACATGGACTTTTTTCTACTTTGCGTTTGACAATTTTTTTTGTTATCTTTATTATTAATATTCAATCTAGAGGTGAATGTATTCAAAATTGTAGGAACCGTCTACGTGATGTTTCTCGATAAGAGACTTAAGCAAATTTTTTTTATTGATATCTCCGGGTTTTCTTGCAGATTTTTTAATTCCGATCACCAATATTTTTGAGTTGTGAACACTTGATTGGACTATTGAGACACTTCTATGAAAACAAAAAGTAGTATTGGGTTTGTAGTATCTCATACAATACGCGAGATGAACGAATGAAAGAAAATATTGTGAATACTTTTTTATAACCCTGTAGGTTTTCAAGGTCGCTGCTTTCGGAACTAGAGCCGAATTTTTTAAATTCCATATGGAATAATATGGTCGAGATAATTTTCTAAATATGAACGGAATGTTCGGAAAAAAGTGGATGTATAGGTTCTTGGGGCTTCTGATTGCCAATTTGATATTAACTTTTAATTCAAAATGGCGGATCAAATATGGCGGACATATTTTTAATAATTGCGTGTGAAATAGTCATGAAAACATGCATATATAGGTTCTTGGGATTCCTGATTACAACTGTGAAGACAAATTTTAAAAGTTCAGTATTGCGGATCCAATATTATGGAAAAAATTTCTTAATATCTTAATGGAATGTTAGCAAAATCAGAACCCTATGAATTTTTAGGATTGATGATTATGAACTTGTATTTCATACAAATTCAAGATGATGGACATCATTTTAAAAAGTTCGTGGAACAACTGATTTCGAATAAATATCAAAGTAGAGAATTAGATATTTAAAGAGAATAAAATCTAATGTTATCAAATAATATGTTTCCTTTTTAGTCTAACACAAAACAAAGTTTGAGATTTGTTATTAATGCATCATATGTTCCAGTTAAACATTGAAAAATTACGAGACGGGATAATATAGGAAAAAAGTATTAATTTCATGGTGTTGTGAAAACTAGTAAAGAAATATTTGAAGTCAATTAATGTGGAATTTATTTGGAATTGTATCCAACGGTATGAAATAAACCCTTTTTGTAAATAGAACTAACTTCATATTTTTAATGCCATAAAATACTTTCGTATTAACATTTTACAATGCTTATACTCATGGTTATGTTTTTAAAGAAATATACATATCACGCAATATTTTTTTGCTTAAATTTCAAATATTTCTATCATGATGATTTGGCAAATTCAAAATATAAAGGGTCTCCCAACAAGAACGGAGAATTTAAAATTGGCGCCATTTCTGCAGCTGTGCATTAACAGTCAAACCATTCTGACAGTTCGATAGTAGACAGTCCGCTATTATTTAAAATGGATCGCTATTTGACATAACAGTGCATTCTTATTGTTAAACATTATTTTAAAAATTATTTGCATTTGCACGAATTTTTACGAAATTTCTTGCTTTTACGCGGTTTTTTGTTACTCGTTACGCATCCACCGCGTGAAAAACGTTCAAGTGTATTATTTTTCTTTACTCAACGTTTTTTTGATGTTGGTTGTGTTTTGAATGCAGGCATACCAAGAATTTTTTAGCTAATTGTACGACAAAATTCTACCGTAGAAGTCTCAAAATATACTCGTCGTGTGTTTCTAATGAAGGATCATATCTCGATCGCATTTCAAGTCATGTATAAAATGCTAATAGAATTTCATTTTAATTTTACACTTTTGTATTAATATTAAACGAATTTCCATCCGGATATGTGGTAGAGTGAACAGGGGAAAGTGCTCGTATGTCATACAGTAGTGATCTGCACCGAAAATATGGTTTGAATTCAGTTGAAGATAGCTATTGTTATATTTCTGATTTCGTATAATGGATAATGTGCTCGCTTCCCAGTATGAAGAAGGAGGAATATAATCAGCATTTGCAAATAGTGAGTGATAGCTGAAAAAAGTTGAATATTACATAGACCACTAAAAGCTGTATGCCCAATTACAATATGGTAACGTAAAAAACATGTTATTCACCCGGAAGTGCTCACATAACACGTAGTCAAAGTGATTGTTATTGTTAAATTTTCGATAAACAAGGGGCTCAGAAAAAATTCGATGATAAAAAAATTCAAACCGCATGCTAAGGTTGTTTTACTTACATGACAAGGATAATTATTAAAGCATCCTAATTGTAAGTTTCAGAGATATATAAAATCGTGGCTTGATGAGTGATGTATTCAAAATCATAGTCTCTACATGGGCAGAGCCATACAAGAGGATATAATCTTTGAAACTTTCAATGATTTACACTGACTCCGCTAATAGCTTAATTTCTTGAGGCAATTTGCTTAGAAACTGTTTCTAGACTATATCGTTTGATAATACCAGTTATTATATCTTCATTGCAGATATCGATTGTTTTATTTACATAAAGTACACACTTCGTGTATAGAAACATCATATCACCTAATTTAATCGCTTTCTTCCAAATGGAATTCTCAGTAAATGAGAAATGATCCGAACATAGATTTGATGATGGATTTTTATTAAAAAAAAAATTAAACTCCCGACCACTTAAATTGTTAATGATGTAAGGTGACTGCACATATGTTGGCTATTCGCCTGAAAAACGGGATTCCATTTTGATTTTAATGCCATGTGATTTGTCTGCCTAATTATTTTGGTTCGCCTGAACCCCCGAACGCAATGGGAAAAATAATTTTCCACCTTTTCCAATGCATCTCCATCTATAGATGAATGCCCGACTTCTGTCCATCCACGATGAATGTTTAAATGTTTTACCAACATGGCAAAATGCTTGTCCGAGTGTCTGTTGGCTTGTTTCTGGCAGAATTAGCTCCAATTATTTTGACATGGAGGCCCTAACGCATATACATCTAACTATTTCTATGGGAGCATAAATATTACACAATCCGAATGCACTTTAGTGAATTTATGGAAATCACGTGAAAATGTGGTTTCTCATGATGCAACCGGCACGAGCAGGGGATGATTCAATATAAAGTGTGTGTTGAACTGATTTGCGGTTATTATCTTGTGAGGTAAAACGTCCTGTATGTGACAGGTATTAATACCGGAATATTGTCCATATAATCCTGTAGCACAAGGGGATGAAAACTCATAAGCATTACCAGTTCTGTTTTTATATTCCAATAAAATAATACTTTTTCATATCCTAGCCCATTTTGAATTCGGTGTGAGAAAGCACTTAATTTTTACCCGTCCCGTAGAGCAACTATCCGCCAAGTGGACCAATTGAAAAGTTCAAACAAAACGCATAAAAACTTGTATTGGGGCCCTTTCCTTTTGATTATTTATTGATCACATTCGGAAAGTGTATGTGGAATACAATTTCCTCGGTTCTGTATGATTTGCACATGGTTGAAACTGCTGCGGGCCATGAATACAAATTATTAAGAGCCATTCTGAAGTGGACAACTGGATACACATATATCATTTTTCCCATCGATTTAATTCTACTTTTATTCTGGGCCATAAATATGATTAAATTCTAATATTTGATCGTATATTCGGGCAGGAGTTTCGGAAAGAGTTATAGCCCACAAATTATTATATAACCAGTGATTAAAGTTACTAAAGTGTTAAGCGAGAGCGAAACATCCGGCATAGTTGCTAGCCAAGTACGCCCAAGACTTTTATTTATGTTTCTATGCGTAAATTTTAAAATATGCGTACAACCAGTGAACTTTTATGAATATTTATAAAACGCTCAACCAACAACTTCAAAAAAATTGCGTTCTATCAATTTTTTACACATAGAGATCAGCAGCCGGTTTTACTTGCTCAATTTCCCTATCTCCGAAACGGTTTCATTTGAAATATAATTTGACACATATCAAGTAGGTTTTTCTAGTTCCAAAAAAAAGCGGAGCTCTTCTAAGTACTATGTAAGCAGGATTTCGTTGAATTCAACGCAATGGGGGATTAATGGAAAACGTCCAGTGAGAGATGATCATCAGCTCAATCTTTCGTCGAATAGGAGTAATGACCTCATTCTCCAATCTGAAAAGGTAATAAACCTCTCTGTCTAATTCAGACGGAATTATTAGGTGCCTATTCCCCCCGTGAATATAAACATATCCCCCCTTTCGTGATTTCTTTTACGTGATCCAGGATTCTCTTAGCTGCGGCTAAGTTTGGAGTTATTAGTTCTGGAATCGAGAAGTATTACATTTTCAAATCAAGGAATAATACTGCTCGAGAAGCAGCACATTTAGTATTGTAAATCAACTTACCTTGAGTTCTAGACCTTTAATTTGGCCTTTAAGAACCCTATATCAAACTGTTTAATCATTTTCCTTTTTTCTATGGTAGTTGATCTGGAGGCACCTGAGCTAGCCTCCATTCTAGGGTGGTGAAGTCATCCGGTCGTCCAGCCTCGAGGACTTCTTTGCTTCTTAGTTTTGCCTTCGTGTTATATGTTGCCTTCTCTTTGAGGCTTATTTGTTTTTGATTGCCAGATAGTTTTGCAGCTAGTTCTCCAGATGTGGTTGGCTGGTCAAGGTTGGTGTTTGTTCTTTACAAATTACGGTATAGACTCAGATTTAAAAAAAACCTCAATTTTTTATACATACCTGTAGGTAATATTGGCTTTGGAAGTGGAAGTGGTCAGAATATTAGTTGGCTTCTACACTTTTAGGAACTCGAATTCTTCCTCAGGCGAAACATAGGCAGCAATAATGGGTTGTCTGTCGTCAATTTGTAAAGTTACCCAGATTTCCTCTGTCTAAATAATTTCAGAGTGGCTATCGTAAAAAATACAAAATGAGCATCCCTTTAATGAAATACAAGTTCATATAGTTGAGTTCAACATCTTGCACTTCTCATAATTTATTCTGTCCTTTAAGCATGGTTAAATAATGATTTCTTATACAAATGGGTTCTAAAGCCACTGTTGAAAGATGTTGACATTGAATATTAATAAATTTTAAAGCCCATTTTCATAGATTGGGAAGATATCGCTCCTATGAAATCAAAATTTATGAAAACCAAAATCGTAAACTTGAAATTCTCCATAAAATCGAAAACGGTTCCGCTGTTCTTTAAACGAAGTGCTTCTAGTCTTATTACAAAAAGCGCAACTTTTTAGTGAATTACAAATTGCCAGTCATTTTTACGATCCTCTTCTGTCCATGGATACTTTTTGGTTGCATGTTTGGTGCGACATAAAAACACGACAGGAAAACGGAGGTGAAACCTTAACAAATATCCTCCTGAGTCCTTAAGGGGGACACATTGCATGCAATTTGGTGATAAATTTTTGTAAATTTAGAAGGCACTTCCAGTTTGAAATGTATACACAGCAAATATTTTATGTTAACGATGGAAAAGTGAAGTGTTTCATGAGGTTTTCGAGGTTTTTAAATTAATTTCTCTGCACTTTATTATAATTAAGATTGTTTTATGTGTTTCAATCTGTTTTCAATGAGGTGGCGCTGTTTTTTTAGTATCATGGATTAAGGAGGTATTAATTTAAGAAATGTACTTTCAAAGGAATGTAAAAAGTAAAGAAAAGATCTGCTTTTAAGGAGCTTTTAAGTCTCGTGAGGGTAGAGATAGAAAATAATGACCTTCGATGTAGCTACTGAAATAACTAGTACTTGGGCATTCGTTCTGGCGGTAGTTTGTGTATTCATCTGGTGGTATAAGGATATATGAAAACCGTCGCAGGCAGCATGTTCACTCACCTGGCACTACATGACGAGTACTGAACTTAGTCTTAGTCTTCCTTGTGACACATTAATGATGCAAATGTTACACAGCAATATACACTGTGTGCGGTAGAAATCTACCCAACAAATGTAGTTAATAGGCATCAGAAAAGGGAGGTTTATTGTATAAGTACCATCAGATATTGACATAATTTATGATTTTTCTTAAATTCTAAATCAATTCCGAATTTCACAGTCACAATCCGGCTCGAAGGACCATGCTTAAGTATGCCTGGTATTGTACTCCAAATTCCGTTTGTTTAATTTAAAGCTAAGAAAAACAATTTTTATAAATTGAGAAAGTTTAATTGGAAGTTCCTCTAACAAATGCAATCCCTTTTCTTGTAGGCGTACCTATTTCTGTGGGGGCTCTATATTATGAATATGGCGATACCTGTACAGGTTATAGTAACCATTGTGACTTGTAGAGAAGTTTTCGTAAATCTTCAGGTCCCTCAGGTCTTTCAATTATTTCGAAATTAAGTAATATACCTACATGTCAATTAGGGTATATTTTAAATGAATTACACCGTTTACAAGGTAACGAACTTTAATCAATCTATTCCACTTGGGTTCGCTAAAATATGAATTATTATCAAAGTAAAAGTATAAAAGTTTAATTCACTGTCCTTTATGAAAAGAACATAAAAATTAGTCTCAAAAGTTTTCTATGAAAAAAAGTATCTTGCAGTCCTAGGCGGCGGCAAAAGACGAATTAATCCCCTTCATACGCTCGAATTATTAATAAATACACATAATAAAATTGTGAATAACTTTAATTAAAACTCTCTGGTTACTTAATAATGAAGTGAAATCCTCTTGACGCGGTGTGCCTAGAGCGTAGAGCTCTACCATTATTAGCTGGCTTACTTTAAACTTTACATGTGTTTGGATTCATCAGGCAGTGGCAACAGCAGCAGCAGCAGCAGCAGTAGCATAAAAATGCAAAGGACCTACATGCCAAGTTATATGTGTTGCCTTTCAATTCATCTAAAGGGTTTAAAGCACTTGCAAAAATTCCCCCAGCTTCATCATTCGGGTTATTATCATCGTTTGGATACGCCAGCAATTCTACGGCTCTCCACAGAGATTTGGACTGGAAAATATTTTTGCAGATTGAAATCTTTCCGCTTTGGAAACATTTATGAGAACGCATCTGGCTGGCAAAATGCTTATAGATGTATCTTTCTGTGTGGATAAAATGGAGGCAACATATATTTATGATTAAGGGTAGCCTAATTGGAGAGGAAAATGGAGCAGTTATCAGAGTTGCAAAGATCTTCTCCTATATGTATATGGCAAAGAGATTGGAAGGAAATATTTGTGTGCTTTCGGATAGAGAAAAAGTAATAAACTTGAACGGATGGTGGGTGGGATGTCAAAAGAAGATTGAATTTCGTACTGACTTGCAGTGGTTTGTTCAGTGTTAATTTAGTCCCGAACCATCCAATAATGATATTTCATAGTTATTAGATCAACAATGCTTATAATATAGACTAGACCACGATTAACAGAAAGCAGCAGAGCAACAGAGTCTTATTATTTATATTTTCTTAGTATATACAATTTTTTTTTACCTTTAACCGTCTTAAAGGACATCTTTTATGACGTCGATATTTTTATTCAGTTATTTTATAAAAACCATAAACAAGAAGAACTTCATGTTTTTATATTTTCGGTAACACAAAAATCATCTAAAGCAAAAGAAAAGTATAAAACTGGTTAAATAATTAAACAAATAAAAAAAAACTTAAATAAGTAAATTAAGCAAAAGTGCGATTGCTCATTTGAATATCTTTAGAAAATGCTATGCTTGTTTAGGCGATTCCAGAGAATTCGAGGTATACAGCAAGTATTGCTGGTAAGACTTTATCAGTATCGTTCAATATGTTTGGTGGAGGATGGTCCCGATTACAGGGTCAATGCAGATAAGCAGGATTTTAAGGTCTTTATATGAGGGAAATCTACGGAATAATAATCTCGGCCGATTTACCCTTCTTTTGATATTTAAAGCTCTAAAATATACAGAGGCTCCATTTTTAGCCAGAAATTCTGTTTTTTTTATCATACTTTACATTGAAATAGAAGCAGGCAAAAAATACGGAAGATATCCTCATTATTGAATCTACAAAGCTGTAAAGCCATTGTTCAGAAAAGGAGAGGAAAACTGTCCAGAAAAGTACTGTTCTTACACGATAATGCGCGCGTGCACATTGCTGCTATTTCAAAGGCTACTAATGCGGCTTCGAGGAATTGGGAATGCCAGATCTTGTGGTAATATCATGAAAACGCACAGGGTCACTTGTCAATCCTTATTTTACTCTCTTGACTTGACTTTAACAGATATTTTCCTCTATCTAAAGTTGAAATCAACTTTGAAAGGGCGTACGTAATTTTCAACTTAAAGAGAATATTCGTAAAATGAGGCGCTGCATCAGAAATGCATTTCAAGATATTTTGGAAACATTCAAAAAGCACCTCAGCGATTTTGATAGCTTTCAGGATCTGATTAACTTCAACTCAGCTTGTGTAATTGTCGGGCTTAAAGATTTCAAATTTGCGTCCTGAGTGCTTATATTATTATATTAAGATTAACAGATGAATTATATGAGCTACGTATAGATAGAAGTGAGATCCCCTACCAAAATCTCAGTTCCTTCTGGTGAGTTAATAGTTTTTCCCCATATTGAAATGCGTCAATAACCTGTTGCGTATCGGCAACCTTATACATTATAATCTTTCTAGGAGTTTTTATAGCAAAAATACTTGATAATTTCCTTCATCCAATAATAATCTGGGTTTTTTCCGCTGTCCATATTACCATAGATAAACACTCGGAAGTTTCGACCTAGACACTTCAGCTAGCAAAAACCAGATGATTTCTAAAAAATATGTTCAAGAGTTCATAGAGTGTAAAAAAGGAATAGATATACTAAAGGATGGATATTCGGTAGTTAGGCATATTTGTGATGAATCTATTGTTTTTGTGTAGTCCATTAAGTGTAGGCAATGTATTGGGCATGAATATCTGAGTGCATATTCGGATGAGAAGGGCACGTGTTCTGCAAGCAATTAGAGCCTTGAGTCAGGGAAGACTCCTGCCCTGTAAATATTGCTTTTAATTAAAGGTAGGACATTAAATGTTGATCTCGATACGATAAGTGGAATCTTTTTGTTGCTCTAATCTTACGTTTTGCCACAGATATTGATAAGTCATCTGAGTGAATGCAAATGATGCACAGCCTTTCATTTCAGTAGGGAAATAGACGACAAGGCTTTAATACTACTCGTTAATAGGGAAATGGGCATGAAATTTGTGATTTAGTTCATGACTAGAATATTGTATAGCGTATTTCGTTTTCCACCTATTTTATTTATTTCATTACAAGCTCTCCAATATTACAATGACGACGCGCAGGATTCCTTGGAACATTTCACGTGCTCAAATTGAAATCGGAAAAGTAGTGCTAGAAAGTTGGTGAGCCCTTCGATCAATCCTTGACACAAACAGTTATATAATATATATTGATATCCTTTAAACTTGCTTAACGTAATTTTCTATCGGAATATATTTCTCTTTGGTTTATTCACTTGGAGGGCCAATGGGTGCTCTTATTAGCCCTTTACTGGTTTGTTCGTTACCGACCATACTTCATACCAGCATTAAGTATATAGCAAAATAATTTCTATTTTTACTGCAATGCTATGTATTTAATTATCTGCAAAAACCGTCAGTAGAACGCGTCGTGTACGTGCTACAAGATTATTTTCAACATTTAGTTTATGAATTATTATTTCATCGGATAGAACAGGTTTTTACTGAAACTAAAAACTAGTTTTGATTTTTCACACATTTGTGGGTCATTAAACTTTGCAAGGAATTAGCTCACTAGGTTATAATGTGAACCTTCATTCGTAAATTGAAATTAACATATTAAAAACGTCAATGACAACGTACACCGGTCATAGTATAACTAGTTCCGGTGCTAAAATCTTTCGCTGTAATAATTCAAACGTCAATAAAACTTGTCGCGTGACTTAAACGTGACTGGGCAGAAATACCATAAGATTTGTTTTAAGGTAACTCGCATGGTGAATTCACGAAGTCATTGTAAAAACAAAGTTTAAAGTTTATAAATCAGGTTTCTTTCAAATTAATACCGCCCTGTCGTCCCTGCGCAAGTGTGGCGTTCAATTTATGAGCCATTCAATCAAATTTCATTTTCTTTTACTGGCAATCATCGTCAAACGCTCATCACTGACGATTGCCCCATTTATGTGGGAAGAAAACACTCCAGCACGAATCATAGCGATAGGGCTCGTTTTGGAAATCTGCCCACAAAATAAGCTCTTTTCGGGCGTAGAAAATTGTAAATTTGGCAGGAAATCGCTTCAATCGAAAGCTGCAGAAGGAGTAGAGTAGCTTGAGATCACAACAGCCGGCGGCAGATCTTAAGACATAAGACACAAACAGAAGACGTCTAACGCCTTCGATTCCTATCCATACGGATGCCGGATGGAGGAAAAGAAAATTCCATCCATAAGTTTACGGGTGGAATAAAACGCAAATTTCCCTGTCTTCTCAATAAAACATTTCTTGTCGTCCTTTTGCTTTCTTTTCACAAAATTTTCCGATTCTCCGTTGGTCGCTGGAGCACCTCTTCCTTAGAAATGATTTTCCAATTTGCCATTCGTTACACAATATAAGTCAGACAGATATACGAGTCAACGTGGAGCTCACATTTATTGAACGATATGAAATCCTGAAGAACGCCCTTAATATAGCAGCCCGACTCCACGAAAATATGTCTTGAAATGAGATAAACTCATATTGCACTTGGCTGAAAGTTAGAGAAACAGCGAAGGGCGACTTATGAGAAAATGTGAGATAATATTATCGCACGTAAAATATGTCATACTATAATGTAAAAGGTATTGCTAGTGGCCGGGACCAAGATGACTAGTGGGGGGTTAAATGGTCACGGTCTTGTGCTACTCTAATACTTCCCGCTTTCTGTGGGTGAATCCTAAATACATATAACGTAACTCTAGGTGAAGAGTAACAAGTTATTGTTTACTAGAATGATTCTAACAAATTTTTTACTGATCACACCAACCGGTTTCGTCTAACAGCAAAATAGTAAAAAGTTGCTTAACGTAAAATGACGAGAGCTAAAATCCGGTGGTGATTATGACGAAATAAATTTATCAGTAAGAGGGGGCTCGGTGTAGAAGTTCAAAGCTGGAATGTTTAGAAAAATAAATGTAAACAAAAAGCTAAAGACTGTAACACGTATGATTTTGTTAATTTTACGAACGTGCTCTTCGGTAGCTCCTAAAAGCATGCAATGTAACCGATTTAGTAAGAAGAAATAGAATATTGAGATAATC
>QYTT01085574.1:4196-18730 GCA_006980735.1 Dasypogon diadema | reverse complement strand
CACAGAGAAGTTCACAAAGTTTCATCCCAATCCGTCAGATGGTAGTTTACCTCCAAAATTCTCTAATTTTGTTCCATCCAATTTCATAATCTAAATGTCAACCGATTTTAACCAAACTCAGTATTTAAAATCCTTTTATGATCCTCTGTTTAAATTATACTCAAACAGTGACCTACGCCAAAATATAGATTTCAAAACTACACAATATAAATTTCTGACCAAAATTTCAGGAATTTAGCAAATATATTCATTTTGCCTGGAAAATTTTTTTGCTAAGAATTTTCAAAAATCCAGAGTTTTGGCAGTTGTCTTTTGGTTTATTTAAATTTTTCTAAAATCTCTTATTTGGGACCAGTATCCTTATCTCAATTGTCTCTTATCTCAACTTTTCCGAAATTCAACGGGGATATATTGAATGTTCAGGAACTATTATATGCACATCGAAACACGCCTTGTTTGAATTTGGCTAGAATCGTTTGCAGTCCAGATCTAGGACTCCCTCACCTTGGTCCTTTCAAAGCGTTTTCCTTCTTTCTGATATAGTTTTTCCTTTGCTTAGTGAAGGTACGTATCTGAATAAAACTTTACAGGATCTCTTTAATGTGGATAAATTGTTCACGCACCCACAAGGTAGATGAAGGAGCCTTAATGGTGGTGTGAGGCTATTGTGCTTTCAAGTTCGTAGCATATATTTTTAGCAACGTTCTCCATCCGGATCGTATTTGTTGACTGTCTTGATGGCGCGTAAACCTTCGGATAATAAAAGCTGATTTCTATATATAACTGCCCGCTAAAAAGACGGTACTGTAATAAAACTACTGACTTTTGGACTGCCCCACCTGATTTAGGAGCTCCTGAGAGCTTGCATGATCTGCGATGATGAAAGATCTATGCGTCTTATAGGTTCCTTGCTTATCCGATTATGCAAGAACGCATGGAACGTAATGTTCAATTGTGGTGAGTGCCGGGTCCTAGATAAAGGAGCGCTCACGGTCGACTGGCTAAGTTTGGCATATTTGGGATGATTCGTAGCGCGAAGCACAAAAATCTTCGGTAGAAATTTTTTTTGTAAGCTTGGGCTTTTTTTATCCGAGATCTAATTATCACAAAATAAAATGCTACAGATTTTAATCATTTAATTTAATTTTTTTCATCACGAGTTTAAAGCAATTTCGTATTGTGCCCCAAAGCTATAATATTCAGCAACGTTTGAAGTCAAAACGATAATACCTATCGTCTTCAACTTAATTTCCATTAACCCGTTGTAGGTGTATTGGTAACGATTAATAATGAAATAATTTCTCCCTCAATTTGTTTTGTGCTCATTTTTCTCCATTTACCAACTTCAGGAGCTTTTCAAGCAAGACAGTTTAATTAATCAGGGACCCGAAATATATGCCCCTCACGGCAGCCAAAATAAATCCCGAAGGATGGGTGAAACAACTCATCTCTCCTTCGTAACTGAAAGCCAGTTATGAGAAAATCAGGGGGGGGGAGTGGATTTGTGCTGATCTAATAATTTGGTGCCGCAAGAGGGTGAGGAGAGATTTTTCCAAGAACGTTACTTTGATGGGGTTGACTATAAATGAGAGGGGGGCTAGATAGAATACTTACCCGACTGTCAAAGGTTAATTTGAAATGACAGGTTAAGTTGAGTTAACACGAAATGCGTCTGCATGTGAGGTAAGGCTTTCATGAAGATTCGGGGGCGGGAGCAAGACATTTTGACAGGATTACGCGAGTTTATGTGCAATCAAATTAACTTTTGTAATTGATAACGTGTAAGCGGCTTTGGATTTTCAAAGAGTTTATAAAATGGATAAATTCTGTAGCTGGTGGTTTTGTGCTACCATAATTCAAGAAATGAAATAATAGCTTTAGGTTTAGGCTTTTCATTTGGTGTTTATTGTACACCGGCATGATGAAATGATTATATAAATTAGCTGGAATCATGCTCAAGGTATCCAATCCAAACCAAAGTGTCGTACCTTACTATCCAGAATATCACACTATTGCAGTGAAGTGATAACAAGAATTTGTTCCAGATTCTGCAAATACTCTTGAGCACTTTGTCTGCTATCACAAACTTGAAGTGACTTAATCAATCAAAACAGGCACGTCAACAATTTGTCTACCACTTAATTAATTGAGTGACAGACCCAGCAGTCAGCAGTCAGTTTGGAAGTTCGCCCCCTTCAGTCGGATTCGTCGTTCTCTCCTCCAGATATCATCTAATTACATCCCTGAGGTGTCATGTGACAGTGCGGGCAAATCTAGAAAAGCGCCCACAAATGTTTGTCAAACTTCTGAAAACCACTTCCGCCTTCAGGTCCACGGCGTTCGGAATGCGGAAGAAGTTTGCGCACTGTAATAAGACGCATAACCGTAAAGAGTATTCGTTCGGGGAGTAATTTTTGGTTCTTGAAAACTGTCCCAAAAAACAAAAGAAAACTCAAAGAAATCCTCGTAAAAGCTCTCCAACTTATTGCCCAGTTTAGCTGAGCGTAGCGTCATGAACATGTTAATTTTAAGGCTCTCTGGATGGGGATGTAACACAATGGCTACAGTATCAAAACTTAAGAATAACTTTTTGCTTAGTTTTTCTGGAAACAGAAGTCGCCCTATGCAGACGAAATACCATGGCAGAGGACTGCGACTCCGCCACGATATGGATGGGTGGACCCGCGAAAGACTTGTGAATTGTGTCCTCCAGATTAAAATGAAAACTCCAGAGGTACCTAAGGAAACGAAACGAAGTTTTCGTTATATTTCTGCGAGTTACAATAAAATCCACTTAGTAAGGACAGGAATACTTTTCAAAATAGAAAAAGTGGAAGCAATTGCAACGTTAGCTTGTTAGCTGAGGGAGGCAAAATGTCGGTTTATAGGGGTGGATGGTCGAATTCCTTCGAGTACTTTGAATTGGGGTAAAAAAAAATTTCCTGGGAAAGGTGAAATGTTAAAAGAACTTAAGCAAGGAAATTTTTTAAATAACTTTACATTCAGAAAAAGATTCGAAGAAGTTGGTTCTCTTGTTATATACCAGCATAAAAAATAATTGCCCCTTAATCAAATATGCGCAATTCAAATAATGAGAAGTTGGCGAAAACTGTTGTGTTCTATGCCAAAATCAGAAAATGAGGAAATCGAAAACTTTTAAGTACCCACATGGGTAATCAAATTTCTCTAGTGCAATAGGTAACTTCATCTGTGCTATAATGAAAATTAAAACATAATTCCACGCGTATAAATTGTTTCGAACTTTTCCAATTAATTTTAAGTTTTTATTACCATTTCATTCATAAGAACAAGCTCATAACTAACGATCAAAAAGCTGATAACCAAGTTTTAATAGTTATGTCCTTATGTTCAACAAAAAGCTATTTTATGTAGAAAGTTCCACCATCACATACTTAGCCGTGCTGAAAACATCTTTTCTCAAAGAGCAATTCACTCATGACAGATAATTTGTACTCTGTAAATTTTACCCCGATAAGAAGTTTTCCAGCATAATCAGTTTCAACCACAGACAGTTTAGCCTTTGCTTTTTGCATAGGTGTGCTTCGGTTCCCGTGAGGAAAGTAAAATTATTTTCTAAAAACGCACTAGATATATTCTTTTGAGCTATTCGTGTGCAACAAATTCTCTAGTGGAACACGGTTCTCATAAAACTTATTTCAAATTATGACTTGTATCTGGAGGGTGATTATTAATATCGAAAATGAGGACTCAGGTTGTTATCTGTCTAATACCGATAAAAAAAAATTCCATCAAAATTGTTAGTGACAATACCGACATAGTAATTGCTTATAGAAGACAACTCCCAAAGGTTTCTAGTGATTATTACGTTCAAAATTTTATCCGTTTATAGGATTCGAGCATATATCACCTTGCTTTGCGATACACCCATTCCCTGGTATTAGAATGTTTTCATAAGCCTAAGTAATAAAAAGGTAATGTAGAGCTGTACATAAAAAAGAAATCAAGATAGATTTGAAATTCATTCTAACATTTACAGCTGTAAAAAACGCTCTGAAAAGGCTACAATAACAAAATTACGGGTGTTTTCAGTGGCAAAACTAAATCCAATCTTGATAACAAAGGGATGTTTTGCGGGGAAACAGATCAACACAAAAACTCTACTTCCTACGACGGTAACAAAATGTCATCTTGTTTAATACTACAAATCCAGCGTTTAAATCAATTTCGAAAACAAGGGAAGACCAAAAACTTTGAAGCAATTATCCCAAGGCAAGAAATGTGCCAAGCTGACTGCGTAGGGTAAAGAAGAATCTCCACAAAAACCCTGTTAGTGGTGTAGGTGTTGGATGTTGCCCCCCTCCCCCCCGGAGAGGCAGAGAAGCATCACAAAAGTGTGTCTGTATTGCATTTGTCATTGGAATGACTATGTTTCGGGGGTGGCAATGACAATTTACAATGTAGAAGGATCTTTTAAGGGTAAAAGGGGGGGGAAGCAAACATTTATCCCACTTACGAGTGGCAACAAGACTTTTATGTCCTACATATATATGAGGCCGACACAATGCGCCTTAAGCCTCTTATGTTAGGTGATAAGCTCCGTTGTTGTCCCCTTGTTGTAGTCGTATGCGAAAGGCTGCACTATACCACACTGTTTAGTATAAAGGAGTAGAATAATGTGACCATGCATGCTTTGAGCTGGAATCGAGGGAAACCACCGAGCTTGGGGATATATGCCCCTTTAATTTCACGTGTTTATACATGAGATTTAGCATTTATTACCTTTTGGGCACCAGTGATATACACAGGGAGGGCATAGGCGGCAGACAAACACCATATGAATAAATACTCTTTCAGGAAGGACGACCACCCGAAGGGCACTATTTGTAAGCTTAGCAACTGATGCTTTTCGGAGATTTAAATGGCCCAATCAAAATTTCCCATTTACATTTATCGTTGGCAATCTACTTGTAAATTCGCAGGTAATTGAACCGAACTAAATATGATTTAGATTTGGCTGTGTCCTGAAGTGTTGTGTGGCAAAGTGTTGCACGTTGAACGAGAGTGATGATGTAAGTTATAATATTAAGCCGTGTTTTGTGTAACACGGTCATGATAGTGCCTTTGCACGGTTTTCGTTGTAGAATTAGAAAGCAAATGCATGTCCATCATGAATATTCAGAAAGGTGTATTATTGAAGAGTAGAAATTTTGAGTTGAGTAGAGATTAAAGATGGTACATTTTGAAGTTTCAGAAAGTGCACGGATTTTAGTGATGTGTACCGATTAGACTACAAAATCCTTGCAAATGGCAAGTTCGTTAAAAGCGTGTCAATCTATATCTATACGTCTATAAAAATATCTCAGGATGTGTAAGATGTAGCCACCAAAATCCAATAGCTGAGATTATTTTGTTGAAAGGACTGCTTTACTGGACACAAAATTAAAATTCGACGGAAAAAAGTATGTTATTAATTTTTCCTATGTCCTAACATCTTAGATCATTGATCACAAATTTCTGACACCAGGACATCCACACAACACGGAATGTGATTTGGATAATTCCCTTATTGAGAGAAGGAAGAAAAAAATATGAATGAAAATTTATCATCCTTGCGATTGGTATCAATTTGTTGGTTAATAGAATGGGTGTGACTGGTCTACCCACATTGCCAACTTCCCATTTGGCCATTTTTTCTTACTTTTGAAAGTTTCTTTATTATTAAAAAAATAACCGCCAATTCAAATGTTTTGCAAACCTTATACAATTATGATTCAAATGAAACTGGTCCGGAGTTTACATCAGTTTTTGCTCTCGAGATATTTGGGATGAATAAAAGTTCACAAACGTACATCTCCCTAAAAACGATGAATTCGGACTCTAGGGACCTCAAAACTTGGAGATATGTAGAAATTTTCAATTCGAAAAATCGGACCCATTAAAATAACTTCCAAATGACAAATTAAAAATAAATTTATTAAATAAATTAATTTATTATAACAAAGATTTCTCATAATGACTTTTTGGACTTTTTTCTTAATTTTCGAAACAAAAATTTGTGTGGCGAAAATTTGATGATAATGGAACTAAATTTTCTTGCCACCAAATCAAATGGCTAAGATTTATAAGAGATTTCGATTCAATCATAATCATAATCAAAAAACATATTTTTCCCATATTTTGTTGACTTTATAGTAAATTTGTTATTTGAAGTTTTTTTTTGAGTTCTACAATTAGTTTAATTTATCTTCAACTTTCTTCAATTGATTTCTGTTCTTTCATATGAAAATCTCATCTCATTTTGGGGTTCAATATTTTTTCTAGTTTCTAACGTACTTTCAATTATCTGAAGGATTACCGAATAACAAAGTGCTGATATTATTTTTCCTTTTTACCTACATTTATCTTTGATGAAAATTTCGTCCTTGTTAGTATCTGATAAATTTAGTGTACATAAAATTCTTTCCATTAAATTCTGAACTCATAACTTTGCACTATTGCTTAAAACCAAAGTGACAAGACATATACAATACTTATAACAAGAACCGTATTAAAATATCAAAGCAATTCTTGAGTCTTTCTTTGAATGACACCCCATATTGAAAGCAATGAATAAATGCGTTCAAGAGTCCATACGTGATTCCACTTAAGAAGGACCCTTCTCCATCGTCTGGAGACCGGAAGAATTGCCTCCAGAGCACCCTTACATTCCAAGCATTTTAAGCAACAAGTGGTGATGACTTCATATTTAAATTGCAAGGCGAACTCTCTTGGAGTTCATTTTGTCGCCTGACACTACAGGATAATAAGCACGACATCCTAACTCTCTTTCTAGGGTGACTTTTGCGAAGTCTGTGCCTTTCTGTATTGCGATGCGGTGATATCCGTTTAAGATAGATAAACTTTTTCATGTGCACACGGTGCCGGATGAAAGCAATTGGATAAAAGGATAACATTGAGGGGGGTTAATAAATTCCTTATCAGATCGACACGGTTCGTCTTGTCTATCACTTAGAAACGAGAAGGCTTATTACGTTTTTATACCCCTCAATGACACCTTATTCAGGAGTTTTCTCTTTTTCTTGATCCATCCATTTAGCAGGACTTCGTTTATTGCCGCAACTCAAATTGCTGGTGCACCCTTCCAGCTCTCGTGCTTTTATCCAATTTATCTGAAGCGGATGTTTGAGCAGAAACTTTTGCAATCAACCAGGATACGTGCAGTATTCATGTATGTTTTGCTTCTCTGTTTTGGTCCAACTTTCTGCTATCACGGGCTCCTTCGCCAGAATGGGTTCACGTAATTTTATCAAATTAACGCGTGCTGCTTGCACATTACGGGTGACCAATGAAGTGGAGTTGGTAGCAGTAGGCGATGAAGACTTGGCAAAACTTTCTGTATCTTCACATCCACTTATCACCTCTACGATTCTACGACTATGATGGTGGTTGGTGGCGAAAAATTTTTCTCTTTTCATTCCGCTCCTTATTCACATCGATTAGTTTTCCTTCCTTTAGTGCCTTTATTGGACCTAAACTACCGACGAAAAAAGTTTTAACTGTGGCCCATTAGGCTCATCTGGCTAAGTTGGACCAACTGCAATTAGAGGGAGGCGACTACGCCACAGACGGAAATGATTGGAGTTTTAGAGCTTTACCAATTTAAGCAGATGTTGTTCGTTCAGAATCGGGTAAAGTTGTCCCGATGGTTTTATGACTTTTGTACATATACGCAAGTGGGCACCACATATTAACATTCAAATTGAGACCCCAATGTTAATGAGATAAATTTGTATTTAATATCTGTCACGAAGTGGAATTTATGCATCAGCATAAATTAACCAAGTCAAAATGAGTTGCATTTACGAATTTTATTATCTCTATAAAAGAGGTCTAAAAGTTTTGGTGATATATCAGGAGGTTTGTGGTTTTCCCTGCAGATGTGGGCATAAAATCTAGGAGAAAATCGTTTCGATCGTTACCTAGTTAACCAGCCTGTTTGATAGCCTGAATAAGCTTTCAAAGTTCTAACATTAGGTGATGTTATTGAAGGATATTATGGCTACTTACTAGCGTTGGGGCAAAACTAAGAAGAGATAATATATATATATTTTATATAATATTCCATAAAATACTTAATGAATTGTTTTATAAAATGCTTCACGAAATATTTTATGAAATAATAATAATAATAATAATAATGAGTTTCCCTTCTACCCCAGAAGGAAGACCGGATAGAGACGACGCTACAGTACAGTTTTGGACATATTTATAATGAGTATCCCTGAGTTAGTGAGGACAATAGACAAGCAAGCGAGAGCAGGACCAGGAATTGACAGGGGCAACACCAATCGAAGAGTCACAGAACGACATGAAGAAGACTCTTAAGCACATCCCTTCATTATTATTATAAAATTTTGGGAGGTTGTCCAAATGATGGACACTGCAACCTAGAGAAGATCTGTGTGTTCTGAGCTGAATAGGTTCAAAATTCAAATTACGCAAAAAAAGATCGATCATCCATACGATCGAATCGAAATATTCAATCTGGCCCCTGGATTCCGAACCACTTAATTAATGCTTATCGGTAGATGCAGTAGTGGGTCGAATCTAGAATCTGGTGAACCATGAGTCACTGCATTATCCACTGAACTACCGACGCCATGACCTAAATATGTTTGTGCTAAATTTCCAACATACAGAAAATAGATCATATCACAAATGTGCGGGATGACGAACATGAAAATATTTCATTTATTTGGGGCAACTGATTTGCATTTTATTAAACAGTTGCTGTGCCTATGAACAATAAATCCATCGACCTTGAAACCTAGCCCGGTTGACACATTTTATGAATTATTCCTGCCTGCGAAATGGCAACCATAAGAGTCAATTTGACGGGGAATCCTACAATTGAAGTCATATTGAATTTTCTTCGTACCGTTCGAATTTTTCTACTCCTTTGCCTTTTCAATTTTTTATTCATAATTCGAAGCGACAGGGGAGCTCTTTCCTTAAATCTTAAAAATGTTCACACACATTTTTTCACCTATTGGCACCCATATAAGGGGGAGAGCACTCAAGGCGTCAAAAAGGCCTGAAGAAAAAGAAAAAAGGAACCGGGAACCGGGAACTGGCACAAGTCAAGATGGTTCACATCTTCCTGCTTGACTGGGGTTACAGAGGAAGTCACCCCCAAAGGAATTTTTTTTCCACGGGTGGCTTGGAAGGTTGTCGGGATCAAGCCCTCGTTACATGGAAGAAAATAACAACGCGTAATGCATGCTCCAGGCTACGGCGTCGGGACGGTTCTTTTACGCCAGGTCCCTTGAAAAGGTGAATGGAATAGAACGGTGCGAGCGAAGGTGCTTTAAAAAAGCAAAACATCTGAACAGGAGGGCTGTGAGGTGCACTGTTTGAATTTTTAAAAGCGAAGAAAGAGCTGGAGGATGGAATATAATTTTTTATGGGGTAGAGTCCTCTGTCCTTTGCGGATGTGTAAAATAAGTTTGGAATGTTTTCGTTTCTGGTATTGGAGAGGCAATTCCATAGAGATTTCCTGCTTTATGCGATTTTTTTGTCGATTCACAGCTGGGGGCTTTAAGCAACTTTATTAAACGTATTTTGTCTGTCGCAGCGGATTTATCGAATTGTAAACGTGTTCGAGGAGAAAATTTGTTACAAGTATTTACCGTGGTGTTCCGAGGGAACGTTAAGCGCATTAGAGTAAAAACCGGAATAAGCTGTAAGTTTATGGATTAGGAATTAAGTAAATTTTACTTTGGCGTGTTTGTATGTTCCCTTTTGTTTTCTTTCGCAATTTTTGTCACATATGATTTACTTGTATGGCTCTGAATAATAAATAAATTCCAGTTGGATATTAGATTTTCACACAGAGGACGAAAATATTTTGTTTTTAAAAAGAACTTCAAATATAAATTCCGGCAAAGGAAGTCACACGCAAGATGAATTCCAGAAGATGCTGTGAAAGGAGAGCAACATTCGAATTGTTCATCTGTATACAAAATGTCTCAAACTTTTTGCCGTAGAGAGAAATTGATTATCAATCGTAACACAGCATCAATAAATTTTAACAATTTGATATCTGTAAAAATTGATGCATTACAGAAGAAGTAATGAATTCATCAAGAAACAAGTAATACTCATCGTGAGGAAGTATTTATTTGTGTTTTAAAGTTTGGTCCTTAATCTGAAGCTTCCCAAGATAGTGTCTGCTCCATATTTTGTGTTTGAGTGATATACACATTACTATCTATATTACTCCACAATATATAGCATCGAATGATTTTCATTCATGAAATCATTAATTGAATCGGAAGCTCACGTGAATTCAGTTACGGAAATTTAAGGTTTGAGTTTCAAGTTAATTTACCTCCCTTGTTTGGCTTCAATTACAATTTTTTTTTTTTTGTTGGAAAATCGACTTAATTTAAACAATTCTTTCAAGAGTGTTTGGATTTAATGCAAGCGGTGGACTTGTCCAATCGAATGAATTGCTTAGAGACAAAAGCTATTCATAGAATTCTAAAAGCTCAAATTGCATTAAGTGTTTACTTCTTTTTTGCAAATTGATGTAGCCTTAAAAGACCATTCCAAGAAACTGTCACACTCAATATAGTTGCGAAAAAGCGTTACTAAAAGTAAGTAAAAGGCGATAATCTGAATCAACAATTATTGCTAAATAAATTGTCTCACAAACCTGAAGCTTAGTAGTAGAGCTATTAAGTTCATATGCAGCCCTTTGTCTGTACGCACGGAACATTCTAAACCAGACTAACATTTATCACCGTTGTAACTGGTGTTCCACAGGATTCGATTCTTGGACCATTGCTGTTTAGAATTTTTATTAACGACTTATCTGAGGTTATTCTTAACCCGCACATATATGCAGACGACAATTAGCTTTATGGAACAGGACTTGTTTATTCGTTTGTTGAATATAGCCAATTGGAATGCGTCTCAGCTTGGGTGATAATAATGGGCTCAGAATAAATGGGAGTAAATCTGATTATAAGATCATCACACATTCTAATCTCAGCAACTTAAATATTCTTCTTATAATATTGAACGGATGTTGTTTTTAGCTGTGAAAGAAATAGGATTGGCGGCGGTATGATAATGTATCCCCGTATCGCTCATTAGGATGCATTTATTCCATCAACATTTATCTTAACTTCAGAATTTTAGACATATTTTCTCAAAAAATTTGTCCACATTCCGAATCAGCTCCACCTTTACTAAATTTGTTGCTACCACTTTTTTGCGTCTTTTTAGCTGAACGTTTCTTTTCTGTTCAAGTTTTTTTGTTTATGGGGTTATACTCTTTCGGCGGTGCAGGGTCTTGATTCGGTTGGGGTGTTTCAGAAGAGTTTACTTCAAGTTCTTACTGACTCGTCGTAGGTCCGGTTATTTATAAAATTCATTCTTTTACTTTTCTTGCTTTTTCTGTGCCGTTTGTTCAATCTCTCTTGTATTTCTTCTTCTTTGCCTTATCTCTCAATATAATTTTTTCTATTTACTTTTTGGATTAAAAGCTAAAATTATAATTCGATCTCCTAATTTTTTCTGCCTTTTTTTTAAAGTACAAATTGGAAAATTGTTGTATTTGTCACAAATTATTGTTTGAACTTTTCACACTGTTGGGAAATGAAATGAAATTTTATTTGTTTTCGACAAAAATGCATCATACTACTATTTTTTGCATTTTTCCTATTAGCTTAATTGTTCCTTAACAAATTCCACATTCATTTCTTCTTTCCCAGTACACATTCCGTAGCTTATCAAAGACACAAATTCATTCGGTTCATTTCGTCCTTTTTGCTTAATATCCGAAAGCCATTCATTTCAAATGAATTTAGAATGAACATGGTTGTGTAGACGCACACCAGTAAGCCTCCATATCCTTAGTAGCTGCGCTAAACTTGTGTGATGTATCAAATCCTCCGTGTCCTGTTGCCTCACCAACGACAGCCGAAATGCATACTCACAGGATTCACAGGAGGAGGCAGAAGCTCCTCGTAGAGAAGCCTTCCATGGGGCATGCATGGCTGAAGCATGTTGAACTGTCGACTTGTGCTGTTCTGGAAGAAACTGTACAGGCGGAGGCGATAGTAAACAGTTAGCTTCCTCGATGTCAGTCGCTTCTGACGGTTCGCCGCGGTTGGTTTACTCGTGCGATAGAACCGTGTACCGATTGTGCTCGCAGCTCACCGAGCATATGTTCACTCGCTGAGAAAATCCTCTGGCAGGAATGTTGTCCTTACGGGAACAAAGTTAAGGAAAAGCGGAAAATCCTGTTCGTTTTCCTACTGAATTTTTAATTTCCTTCTCTGATTTTCTGTGCTCATTCCACGTTCTCGTCTACTTCTCGCATCCTGATTCTTGGGCTGCTGCTGGATTGCATTACCCGCTGCTGGTGGTATTAAACGGCGGTAAATTCTCGGAGTTCGTAAACCGATTTGTGATGCCGGCAGCCAGCAATGCTCGATTGCTATGCCATGCAGCCATAATTCATCTGGCGCTCAGCATAAGAAAGAGATCCTGCGTTAAATTTTAATGCAACAGAAAGCACACAGCAGCCCACCGGCAAATAAAAGCAACTAACCGACTGGCAGGCAGACAGACAGACAGTCAAATAAACAGAAAACAAACTCCGAAACTAGTTAACATGCAAAATTCGGTGATTCCTGCTCGGATGCCGTTGTTACTCGAGTGAGTGTGGTTGTGCAGTTTGTGTTCGATGATTTTAATAAATTTTAAATCCACTGATAACTTCCCCTCAAGGTTGGTTACTTGTGTTTGTGTGTTTATGCTTTGCCTCATCCGGATCTCCACCCCTCGCGTAATCAGTTTCAATCTCTAACGGGTGGAGGGATTTATTGCTCCAAATTCTCTTCTGTACAATTCACGCGTACTAAGTTGGATAATATTTCGGTAATTTCGCTCCTGAGAAAGTGCACCGATGCATTATTGTGCCACTATACGGGGTGCGTCTTTGTCCCAACAACATCGCACCAGGAGGTGCGGGGGAAGGCATCCTGTGCCAGGAGTTTTCAATTAGAGCTGCTGCAGCAAAGGACGAATAAATAAAAAGGTAAAATGAGCTCGGAATTACTTTTAGTTTTGTAGTTTACTTGCACTTTGGAATCCTTGTCTTGTGCTCTAAATTGCAGCAACTTTGTCATGTATGGAATAACAAAGTAAATTTCTTGTTAAATTTTGCAATTTAATAATTGAAACGAAATAAGGAGATGCTTCGTGCCGGGAATTATTTTCCTGCTGAAAGTGGCAGAGTATGTGTGCGTATTGTCGCTACTGCAACTATCCTTGCAATAAATTAATGTCCCTGAAGGTAGAGAAGACCCAGATAAGAATTGCAATTTTCCCAGTAAGTCGATTTTTCCATTCGACCCAAATTGGAATTCAGAGATTTATTCCAAATACACAGTTAGCATCGTCGTTATTTTAGGTGCTAACGTCTGCACAACTCGAAGTGTTGAATTCTGTTTGCAGAGTTCACTTTTTAAGGACGTAATATTGGAAGCAAGCCTGAATGCAGGACACATAATATTTGTTAATTATGTGGTCTATTGTTGGAAAATTAGCGACATGAAATATAATCATATTTTGAAAACAATAGGTACTGTTCGGAGTTAATTAGTTCGTTAGCAGCGAGGCTACGGTAAAGCCATGCAATTAAAGGGTTTAACCTTTGTAGTCTCAGAGCAAACTAGAAGTTCACGATTATTAGAATATAGGCATCTACTCACTCCTATATAGATCAGAACCCGTTGAATAGAGAATTAGATCTATGTTTAAGTTGTTATACATGCATATATTTTTTATGACATTGCCCTAAGTTCAGAGGAAAAGCCTGTAATGCAAACAAGATGAAATTAAGAATTGTTTTAACCTGACAAATGTTGCCGCTTAATAAAATATAATAAAAATCGTAAGAAACTTATCAACAATAGTATAAAAATATTCGTAATAATATATGTAATAGTATAAGATATAATAACCTCACAATTAATAATGGAAGCACACTAATTCTATATATATAAACAGTTATAGTTCTAAATTAAAGGGTGAATTACTAAACGAAGGAAAATTTCGGTTTTAAATTATAGTGCAAAGTACAAGGAAAGAAAAATTTAATAAAATAAAATAAAATTTAGTTGGGTTGTCACAGTATATCCCTCCAGTGTCAACAATATTTTGCTACAATAGTGAAATGCCTCCTTTGTCTGGTTGTTTTGAGTATAAACGTGATATTTTTGATCTCGATGATAGAGTACATGTTTGCGTGTTCTAAAATAATTTGGAAATTCGTATTAAATTGACAAAATTCCAGTGGATTCTGAATCGATATTGATTTTATGAAATACTTCCGAAAAGGTATGTTTTAATTTTTAAAATTTATACTATTTTCAATACTGAGATTGACAAAGTCCGAGAGCGCTATGATTCATTTCTATTGAAATGTGTAATGAGAAGTGCCTTTCTGGGATAGAAAAGAAACTCATTATTATATG